>CM060260.1:34005405-34055849 GCA_030684275.1 Acipenser oxyrinchus oxyrinchus
ATTTATTTGTTTTGCAGAAGGTCTCGCCATCATATTTCACATCACACAGATGGAGATAGATAAGCAGCTCCTGCAATTGATTTCAGGATGGATGAGCCCTGGATCAAGACCCCAGGACCAGGCCACTTCCTCTGCAGGCCTGCTGTGGAGCATTCAATCAGCTGTGACCTCATCCAGCAGCTGCATAGACAAGCCAGGCTACACGAGCATGGACTGTATACCCACAAGCCACGTTCAGCTGAAGGGATCAGTACTGGGGTTAATGGGACCCCTATACTAATCCTGCATGACTTTACATCAACCCCTTGTTAGCAATCATCAAAACACATGTACATACTGATCCTTTAACTAAAGTGTGAGAGTTTCAAGTACCTCTAGTTGCAACTCACAGTAATTACTGTGCTTTTTCTATTACTTTATTTTATTTAAACAAATAGTATTAGCTGTTCTTTCAATGTACTTTACTGGAATGCACACATTGGCTCCCTTGCCAAACACACACATGCACACATACAATAAGACTTTGAATGCTTTGTGATCAAGCAAGCCCGAGCTCATGTGGTTTACAATTTCACAGAACCCTTTGATGGAACTTGAAGATGTTATTACACAGTATCTCTCAAGCCTCTTTTGTTGTGCTTGCTCTGCATTGCCTAATTTCCATGAACAATGTTCTCACGCTCACATTTATTTCCCTGTGTAAAAACGTGATCAGGTGTTTAATCATTCATGACAACAAAATGACTTACAAAATGAAATGACTTTGCCATGACAACTAGAGGCTGTACCCTTGAAGCAAGGCCACGGGGCTGCAAGGAGAATGCATTAATAAAGTATTGATCAGCTTGACATTACTATCAGCTGCATGGAGCGGAAAGGTCAGACACATTGTGTTTATGGTTTGTGTCTACCTCCACCACTGCTACGGAACTGTGCACAGCGAAGGGCAACAGTGGTAGCACATGATTTCTAAACAAAACAACTTGCATCTGTTGAGGACGAAATAACAATGCTTAAAGCAAAGCCCCAAGGCTGGAGGTATGGGGCTCTGCACAGCCTCTATACACTATAGAATCACATAAATTGTGAGGTGCTTGAAAAAATGCACAGAGCGATACAAGAAATAAAGAAACCATTGTCAGAATGTGCCAAAATCTCTGGGTAAGTATTAATTTGTAATGCAGTATGAAGTGATATAGACTGGCCATAGGCTTTTGAACAGCCTGCATGACAGCATGTATATTTGATGGTGCTACAAAGTAGATTATTAAAGACACCTTTTAATGAATTGGGGACGCCATGGCTTATTGTCATGCTAACCGTTTAGCTTTGGAGACCTGGGTTTAAATGTTGCTGTCAGTGTCACTGCAGCTGTAGCAAAAATCGGTAACACTTTTCATTAAGTGTTTCTAATTACTTACACATGATTATAGTGTTATTATGTATAGTTACAATGTACTTAATGTGTAAATCTTTTTGCACGATATAACCCTAATCCTAACCCTGACTCTAAACCTAACCCCACTAACCCTAACTCTAAACCTAACCCTAAGCCTTTTCTGACAATTGTGTCCTTGCATATATCGTGCAAAAAGGCTTGCACAGTAATATATACAGTAATAACATTGTAATTATGTGTAAGTGTGTACTATGTAACTACTAAGTAAATGCACAGTAAAGAGAGACACTTAATGTAAAGTTTTACCCAAAAATCAAATGTCAAATACTGTTTACCTAGATTAGAAGTAAAGCATTTGCTCCCTTTTAAAAAGTAAAAATCATAAACTCTAAACTTCTCAGAAAGAACAGAGAGCTGTTTGCAACACACTGGGCCTGGACTCGGGTAGAACAGCATGTATTCAAAGCAGTGTTTGTTCAGCTTTCAGCATTTACACTCTCTGCATTACCAGATGTGCTGCCTGGCAGAGCGCAAACATGCCTTCTGAATTTATTAGAAAAGCGACACCCAGCCCAGCTTCAAGCTGTGGTGCTCTTGTGTGCAAGATCCCCCTCACAGCTCAGTAATAAGTGACAGTCACAGAGAAAAATATTCCCCATTCCTCCCGAGGGACCTTCCCTTCCCACCACGCTGTGGAGGAACTAGGAAAGTCATTCAGTGCTGTTCTATATGGTATGACATGTGGCAATACCCACAGCAAAGTCAGAACAGTATCCGATTCTTTTCACAAAGGAACCACAGCTGTTTTGATTGAGTCTGTACATATATAGTATTAAATAAATCCACTCATTAATGTGTTGTGCCCCAGAGGAGAGGAAAATGTGCTTCCAAGTGGCTGAAGTTGTAAAGGTGAGGGTTTTTAAATCAACACATTAATGAATAGATTTATTTAATACCTAGAAATACTTCTTAAAGGCAACATGAGTATGAACACGAGTATATAGCAAGTAATACATTTTTTTTTTTCTTTGCCAATTATTTTTCATTATTTTCTACCCAATTAGAAATGGCCAATTATTTTTAGGCTCAGCTCACGCTACCACCCCTCGCTGACTCGGGATGGCGAGACGAACACACGCTGTCCTCGAAGCGTGTGCTGTCAGCCGACCATTTTTTTTCACACTTCGGACTCACCATGCAACCACCCAAGAGCTACAGCGTCGGAGGACAACACAGCTCTCGGGCAGCTTACAGGCAAGCCCGCAGGCGCCCGGCCAAACTACAGGGGTCGCTGGTGCGCGGTGAGCCGAGGACACCCTGGCCAACTTAGCCCTCCCTCCCCCCCTGGAAACTCCCGTCCTCGGTCGGCAAAGGAATAGCCTGAACTCGCGACGTCCAGACTATAGGGCACATCCTGCACTCCACGTGGAGCGCCTTTACTGGATGCGCCACTCGGGAGCCCAAGTAATACATTTTTAAAACATCT
This sequence comes from Acipenser oxyrinchus oxyrinchus, assembly GCA_030684275.1. NCBI lineage: Eukaryota > Metazoa > Chordata > Actinopteri > Acipenseriformes > Acipenseridae > Acipenser > Acipenser oxyrinchus. The sequence goes on from CM060260.1 coordinate 34,008,291, forward strand.
GGAAATGTTGGGGCTACTGTTTATAACTTGCTCTATAAATCCTAACACAGTATATTAAGAATGTATAATGACTAAATATATTGATAAATTACCCAGTGGGATTTGTGACTGACAGTCCAGTATGAAAATGCGAGCCTCGTTTTTACTTTGACGTGATGAAGGTGTACCATGATTTAGCAGGACTGAACCCTGGCCCTGGCATCTGTGAGAGAGGTGCCAGCAGGGCACAGCAGGAGAGGCATCAAAGTGCTCTGATTACCTGATTAGAAAACAGATTCACACTTGGGGTCAGGATGCTTTTACACTTCCTCTTTTAATGAGCTCTTCTGAATCTCAGTTTGCTGGAGGCTAAACACTTGAACTGTCTGAACCTGCCAAACTGTCTCCACTTCATATCAATCCCAAGCAACGAGGAATGTATTTCCACATCAGAAAAAGGAGTAAACATTGTCTATGCTTGTGGGGAAAAAAAGTGGATTGTCAGCTTCCATCAGGACAGGTGAGGTTTTAAATCCCAGTGATGAGTGAACAGGAACAAAAAAAAAGTTTAAGTTTGCCCTTGACTGATCACAGCTAACTCTTTTCCCCAGTTATATCTAATTTTCTCAGAATGCTTTATGTTCAATTTAAGCCTCTGGCATTTTCCAGTACTAACTTACCAAAGACATAAAGTGTGGCAGGATGGGAGGGAGGGAGGGAGAGAAGGAGGGGGGTTGAGGTGATATTAAAAAGTAGAGTCTATGAAAGAGCTGCTATCTGCGGCTGACCATCTTCTTGACATCTTTTCCGTATTTATGAAGACTCTGGATGTAAGCTGAAATATATCCATAGACACTATCTGCGGATCTCAGCAGTTCTTTTGTACAGAAAATATCTGCTTTCTGACAGGGAGCTCACTAGAGCACACCAGTCCTCATGAGTAATGGGATGCATTTTCCTTTCCTGAGCCTGTTCTGCAGACGCAGGGCTGAAGACAATTTTAGCCAAAGATGTATGATTATGACACTTGCAGGGGCTTTTCATTGCATCACGTTCTTTGCTGGAGGAGAAGCTGCTGGTGATAGAACAAGACAGTTCTGTAATCAGCTCTTTGTTCGCTCGTGTGAGGCTACGGGACGGAATTTCAAATTTATCACATGTAATGCAAGATGAAAGGCAGTTGAGTGGCCCAGCCGGTGAGCTACAGTCTCTGAATGCATTGGCCTGTCACTGGAGTTCAGTCCCAGGCTGGTTCTGATTTAAATTCCCCTGCTGTGTGCAATGGGGTCCTGTGTCTGGGGTAGAAACACCACATCTGACTGGGGTGACTGAAGGGTAACAGTGTCTGGGGTAGAAACACCACATCTGACTGGGCTTATTTCTTATCTTTGACTTCTTTGTGGGTAAACGATGTACAAATTAAGTTCATGGTTACTATACAGAGTAACATTGTAATTCTGTGTAAGTCCTCATGTATTTACAAAATAACTGCTATGTAAATACACAGGAGTTAGGGACACCATGTAAAGTGTTACTGACCTATTGAACTAAACTTTTCAGGTAAGGTAAGGTATGGAATTATTTCATTGGAAATCTCTAAGACTAAACGATTTGCCAAACGAAAAGGAAATGATAATGCAGGGAAGGTTGATGTGGTGGTTTATAAGCTTTCTCCAAGTACACATGCTTCATCATACAGAAATAATTGACTAGGTACACATATATTCCAGCTCCCTAAAGAACAAAGAGATCTGAAAATGGCTGGCCAGTATTTATGCACACAGCAATCGTTCAATCATGCGTGGGCAGTAAATTTTTGGCCTCATTAACCAGGGGCTGACTAATGCTCTGGATCTCTACAGGGACGCGCTGGAGAACCACAGGAGTTTATCACAGAGCCCCCTTCCTGAGCATCCCGGCACGTGATACAGATGGCACACATAATATTTACAAGGGCCTCTGCCCTGCCACATGGAGAAAAATGGGAAATCCATTTCATAGTTGTTTTTTTTTCGCTAGAAGAAAAAACGTCATGGAAAAACTTGTGGCAAAATGAAGAAATGCTATGAGCCTGTTCTAACCTGTTGTCAGATGTCAATTGTAACCTAAACACTGTCCATTGCTGCATTTAAATGTACTCATGCTTAGGTCAGTTTAGTTAAACTGCTCAGGATCTTGAAGTGAAAATAAAGCCATCATTTTAAAACATATGGTAGAGACTGGAGCTCCGACTCAGGCCATTTTCTTCTTCATTTCTCACAAGCAGACATCCCATCACACCTGCTTAGCTGACCATCGGAGCGTGCCATTCCTTACCTGTAATCACGCAGAGAGCAATATTCACTCAAGCCTGGATGCTTTGTCTGTTTTCTGTTCATCACTGTGATCTTCAATTAATTATAACATACGTTCACTATGACTTCAAAGAACATTTCTAAAGATATCTGTGTAGGTCCGGGGTGCTTAAATGAGTTTCATTTAAAATGAATGTACAGTATAAGATGCACATTTCAAAGGATACAGAGAAGACACATACACAGGAGAACACAGTTTCTCTGAAGCATGCTCTCTTCACAGAGCAAGGTTTTATACGGTGTATTTTACTGTCATCCTGAAAATCTTCAAGGTGAATTGATTTCATGATAAAATGTAGGGAGCTCAACATTAGACCATTAAATTGCACTGACTGGTCTTTAAATGAGCATGCAGCTCATAGATTTGAATCGAAATAAATGAGTGTAGTTACCATGGTATCAAAAGCCAATCAGCACCTCCTCTGTTTGTTTTCAACACGACTGAGCTCTTTTGAGCAAAAACACACACAGTGATGAACAGAAAACAAATATGGGGTTTACAACATTCACTGTTCAGATCCTTGTAATTGAAACAAGTGGTATAGATGTGCTGAATCACTCCAGGTGATTTGCTATTCCATCCACACTGTGGTGTAGTCGACTCTGTCGCTCGGGGTTAATGTGATTGTTGAGAGGAATAACAAGGTGACTCGAAGTTGTGTCCCCTCTGGACCACTGTCTGTCTCTCTGCTATCCATTCATCGAGGTCACACTGAGCAATTACAACACCACTGGAACTCTCAACTATGAGTTGGAAAAAAAAACAAGTGCCACACAGAGCCTTAGAAAGAGCGGGAGCATTTAAACACTTTGAACAGCAAAGAGGCTTTCATGTTGGGCGCTCATGTAGCTGCGCTGCTCTCTTTGCCACTTGTTTGCTGTCTGATTGATAAACCTTTGTTATTTTGTCAGTGGTACACAAGCAGGAATAATTTCTTGCACAGTTGTTTAAGATGCCTGCACAAAGTGATCTAACATTTTCACACACGAATGCCTTATTATTTTTATATTACTGATTACTGAACGAAATTGTAAATTCTCACACCCAAAGGTTTTCATGCAGGTAGGTATATAAAGGATATCAATGACAAATCTTGAGGTGTTCTAATACATTTGCACACTGCTGTAAACATCACAGAAGTCTCTGGGCTTGGCTAGTACAGTGAATTTGCTGATATGGTGACATCAGAGCTGGTGGTGCAGTGCTCCAGTTCAGTTTGAAACACCATCAGCATATCAATCATGCTTTACCTCCTACACTGTCTGCACACAATTGACACAAGCCTGGGAAAGGTAATTCTTTGTTGCTATGGCACCCATGTGGTCATCATCTGACCATATGACTAAACGACTTGTCACTTCAACCTTTTTGAGTGCAGTAAGCACTTAAAACGTATATTCTAGATTGATTTGGGGGGGGGGAAAATGACACATAAATGCTATTAAAAAGCATAACGCCTTATCTCTGCGGAAAAAAAAAACACATATATTTTTTTTCCGGTCTGTTTCATCACATTCACCCATTTCACATGTGGGTATTCGTTACACCCTGATCCCTAAAGTAAAGCAATGCAAAGTGTCAGGCAGGGGTCTGTGCCGTGCTGTTGAGATTACCTTCTCCTTCCCAAGCCTCCTCAAGTTCAGCCTCACCAGGGGGGGTGACAATCAAACTCCCACCTTGTCTATCTCTCAGTGCTGATGTACACCAACTTTACAAGCCAAGCATCACTGAGACTACCAAATAACGCATCACACGCTAATGCCACATGTTTATCATGTCTGTAATTAAATATTGGTTTTAAATCACAAGAGACCGAATGAAATGTACGACACCGACTTTTGTAAAATAGCCACATTTGGAACGAACATACACCAATAACAACACTCTATCAACCATAGACTATTGTGCTAAATGCAGCATTGTGCTTTGAATTTTATCTGATGTTTCCATCTGCACCCTGAAAAGTGAATATTAGTATCTACAAAATAGGCAAAAAAAATATTTTTAAATTGAGTACTAAGCCGTCTTCAACAACTGATCCTTACAGACCACAGGTTATCTGATCAAGCTGATCAAGAGTCTTAATACTGTAACTTGGGAATGAAATGTCTCCCATTCATTGTGGCAGGGTGAGCCTGAGAGGTGTGAAAATGGTATTATACACCTCATGTGAAAAGGGTATTATACCCATCAGTCATTTCCACCTAAAAAGCAAGTGAGAAATGGGGATAGTCATCATCTCCAGTCCTCGTCACATGAACACACCAAGCCCAGGCCTCAGTCGTTATCAGAGTGTAATCAAGATGGAATAGCAGGCAATTCCCAACAGGACAAACACTTGGCTGCTGTAATTGCTTTTTTTTATTTTTGTTTGTTTTGTTATGAAGATCTCGGTCTGATTTCAGAAATGTTTCTGATTCGCTCTGAGCACACACACATCTCTGCTATCGTTACCTCTTTTTCTTTCTCTTTTTAAAAATCCACAATTCCCCCTTCAGCTTAATTGTAAGAAATGTAAATCAAGGGCTCTAGTACAGTGTTTGTAATTAGAGTGCATTGATTACAGGTTTGTGAGAGTATGGAAAGTTGGTGAAGTGAATCTGTATCACTGCAGTACTACAGGATATTAAATAGTCTGGTATTCACCTTGTTTATTATTTACTACTAAATGCAAAGTCGTGGATTTTCTTCTGTGATCCGTAAGAAACAAACTGGTTCTTCTCAAGCCAATGGTTGTGATTAAACGGGTGTATTTGTTCCAGATACCTGTGGCTCATGCCAGATTATGCTCTGCTTGTAATAGCTCTGCAAATAAAATCTGTGCAGCCACATGCCAGCCCAGCTTGGAGGGCTTCAGCAGTGTCTAGAGACTGACAGCCCTCGGCACACACTGCGAAAGGGCAGCGATTCAAGAAAGACAGCCAGTTCTTCTCATGGAACTTCCCTGGGCTGGTCAAACAGCAGCATTGTATTACTATGTAGAAATTGCACTCTGTATTATATTGTTGGGTACCCCAGAGGCAATGCTCACCTTCAACAAAGCTAAGCAGCAGTGTGCACAGTCATGTTCAAACCTACACTCAGATATAGCCTCAATGTATTACAATCTCCCACAGAAGGTTTTAAATGATGTGTTCTGGTTCAAGTACAGCCCTGAAATAAAACCAAAGCTTTCAAATAGTATTGTTATTCTTACAACAATAAGAATTCAAGCAGTTGTTTTAAATGCAGATTTTAATTATTTGAGATAGATGGAGGCCAGGATTTAATGGGATTCATAATTTAAGATGCGAATGAAAAACACTTCAGGAAAATTTAAAAAAAAAAAAAAACAGCTTGGAGCGTCCTCTGGTAAGTGAAGTGGTAAATAGGGTTTTGTTTTTGAGATTTAGTTTTTTTTTTATTAGCTTGTACAGGTTGTTGTTTATCATCATTTATAGGGTGTTGTTTATGAACAGATTTAAAGGGAATGTTTTTTTAAAAAGAACCCAGTGTGAATGCACCCTTAGATCTCAGTCTTTTTCAGTGTTTTCAATGCTGAAACTCATTTCACTGGGTAATCATTAAGAGGAATGTGTGTGAGTTTGTGTGTGTGTGTGTGTGTGTGTGTGTGTGTGTGTGTGTGTGTGTGTGTGTGTGTGTGTGTGTGTGTGTGTGTGTGTGTGTGTGTGTGTGTGTGTGTGTGTGTGTGTGTGTGTGTGTGTGTGTGTGTGTGTGTGTGTGTGTGTGTGTGTGTGTGTGTGTGTGTGTGTGTGTGTGTGTGTGTGTGTGTGTGTGTGTGTGTGTGTGTGTGTGTGTGTGTGTGTGTGTGTGTGTGTGTGTGTGTGTGTGTGTGTGTGTGTGTGTGTGTGTGTGTGTGTGTGTGTGTGTGTGTGTGTGTGTGTGTGTGTGTGTGTGTGTGTGTGTGTGTGTGTGTGTGTGTGTGTGTGTGTGTGTGTGTGTGTGTGTGTGTGTGTGTGTGTGTGTGTGTGTGTGTGTGTGTGTGTGTGTGTGTGTGTGTGTGTGTGTGTGTGTGTGTGTGTGTGTGTGTGTGTGTGTGTGTGTGTGTGTGTGTGTGTGTGTGTGTGTGTGTGTGTGTGTGTGTTTTAAATATGCATGCAGTTCAGGCACATATTACATGTTAGCTTGTGTTCGCTAGCAGAGCTCTGACAGACACAGTGACAGGCTTGGCTGGGAGGCTGTAAATCAAACACAGATTATGCTTTCCTCCTGCCTGCTGAAATAAGAAGAAGCCCATAATGACCCCGGCTGATGCCAGCAGTCCCTGGCTGCATTGCGTGGAAGGGGAGGCAGTGATGGAGCACCGTGTCCCACCATGCTGCCTGGCTGCATTGCGCGGGAGGGGAGGCAGTGATGGAGTACAGTGTCCCACCATGCTGGCAGCCTCCTCAGCTCTCACTGGCTGAATGGGATGGACACAGAGACAGTGAAGAGGAGGGAGATTAATCATGTGACAGAAATGAATAGGAAACCTTTCCTCTTGTTCCTTCAATTCATCTTGCAGTCATGATTGCATTATTACACCACCAGTGGAACACTAGGCAATTTCGTTTGACATCTATGACTCCTGGACACTGGGCCTTTTATTTACAGCACAGGTATTGATGCCTGATGAATGCTGTGTGGTGTGTATATATCTACCTGCACAGGAATATCTATAACAGTTTAGCACAGTACAAGCATGGCAACATGTAATAAAGCACAGTCCAAGCATGGGAAAGGTAAGCATTGTAAAGAATAGGGAGACTTTGACTATTGAAGCACAGGGTAAGAGGGGTCGTACAAGACCCCCGTAGTGTATATGAGGTAATGAATACAAAGGGGCATATGGCAGCTCTGTATCCACTCCCACAAGAGAGACTGGCCATTTTGTAGATTGGTTAAGGTCTAGCGCTGCACAGCACGAGGCAATGGGGTTTGCGCCCAGCCTCTGTCTGTGCTTTGTGTTGCCGCTCCTTCACCCTTCCGATTTCTCACTAAATCTGTTTAGGCACCCAATGGAAAGCTTGCTAAACTATGGTGCAAAAATGTAAAAGATTCACTTTAAAAAAATCTGCATAAACAAAATGAAAGTAACTTAATATGTTTATTCGTTTGATCACAGAGGAAGATCAGATTAGTAAAATGCATCAATTTTGCATTACTTCTTGGCCGGCTCTTCAGCAAACAGAAAATATAAAACAGCATTAAGAATCACAAACCAACATGAAACCCCAGAAGACTAAGAAACGCGTTTCTTATCTCAGTTGACTGGATGTAAGCAGAAAGTCATTCAGAAATAAGTATGCCCTAACGAAGCTGCATATCTGGAACATCATCAGAAAGATATTCCAATTTATAAAGTAATCATCTTTACCGTAATTGGAAACAACGCGGGTTCCCTGTAAGAATATAAAATGTTATTTATTTATTTATTAGAATCTTGATTTTTTTCCAGTGGTAAATTGCCATAACACATGCATAAGCAATACAATACTGTAATAAAATTCTATATACTGTGCATATTTTAAGTATGTATAAAAATATTTGCAATTGTAACAGGAAGAGGTCTCAGACGGCCATACTTCAATTTGCAATCAACACTTTCAGACCGTTATTAATTCATTGTAGTCTTCAGTCCTACACCCACCGAGGCACCCCAGATTTCCATTTTAACCGCTGGGTTTACATCTCCCATTAGGGCAATAATACAATCAGGGGTTGTGTTCTCGTTGCAGAATCATTTCGTGTCTAAAACTAAAATAATTGTTGTCTAAACACATTTCAACCGAATATCCCCGCCTACACACCCCCTGCACCCTCCGGCCCTTCATTGCTGAGAAGGGACCCAGCTACATGACCACTCAGATGGGCAAGGAGATCAGCAAGGGTACGGTTAAGGACAGTGCTGAGGACCCGGTATCGGTTAGTGTTAGACACCAGTGGAATATTGAAAAGGGGACCACGTTGTTATTTTGTAGTCCGAACTTCAGATAGCCGCGTCACTGATTGTAATGCTTAAGGACTCAGGATGCAGCTGAGACTGCGAGAGCAATCCAGGTAGAATCACCAGATTACAATTCCCTGCCGTGTCTGTCACACAGCTTCTAGGTCGTTGCACGCACGGGCTTCGGGAATCCGTTGATTGAGTTCTTAGTAAGAGGAATAATTTCCTTGCTAAAGATTCTTCTTCATTAACGTCTTGATGGTTGGTTGAAGTGGCACGTCGTCTTGTTTTGAGGCAGGATGGGTTTATATATATAAAAAACTGCTATTATACACACGGTGAAAGTATTTTGGTGTGCATGCAGTCTAATTGAACTGGTATACACTGTTGATATGGAAGGATATATTGTGTTCATATTAAATCCTCATTCCCTCGTCTAATCCTGCTAATTTCGATTCAGCACTGGACAGCTCCTCTCGCAGTCAGCACTGGGGACGGGAGTTGAGGATTCGCACCGCGGAGAGCTCAGCCACAATCGACAGACAGCTGCTTTCTGTGCATCAAAAATCACCGCGCAGGGAAACAATTTTCGACCTAAATACCAACGCGACGATCGAAGAGTGAGGAACCAGCTCTGGGCTGTGTTGCTGTGAGGACAAGGCCAGCCTTTACTTTAGAAATACTAAGCACAGGCGCATGTGTTGAATTGTGAGTGCGGGGAATCATAGTTTTACCTTGTGTGTAGTCAGGATCAAGAGAATCTATCGCTTGGAATTCATTCCAGTTTTGGACTTTGAAAAAGTTTCGTCCTTTTACTTTGTGGATTTTCCAGACAATGTCATCTTTTAACTGGATTAACGGGGAATTTGACGCTAGTAAATTAATGCATGGAGTGTGTGGGAGATCTGAAAGTTATTTTACCGAAAGATACCCGTTTTAGTTAATTCCATTTGTATTGGAACCAGGCTAGCCTAAATGCATTCTTGATAGTTACATCAGTTCGAGTCAACTCAATAATTGTCTTGTACTTTACAAAAACAGGTAATTTCCACGCTGAACAAGGTACAGGCAGAGGGATGCGCAATAGCGGCAGTGCTTCACGCTTTACAAGCCCCTTTCAAAATAGGAAACTTGCATTCTACTTGGCAAAGATCCGATAGACTTCAGCATGCCACATATCTTTTTTTGAAAGGCGAGCCCTCATATTTAAATTCAGGGTTTATTAGTTGTTATACATTTAGTTATTTTAATTTTATTATTATTACTACTAATTTGAAGGTCATCATGATTTTGTGTAACACCAGTGCCATCAAAGACTGGAGCTATTTCCTCTCTCAAATATTACCGCTTGTCAACAGAACAGCCAGCCTGGTTCATCAAAGTGTCAGCTCGATGGAAGCCACCACCAGTTCCGTGGTGAGTGTCCTGGAGCCAGACCGCAGCAGCTTCGTGCCGCACAGCCAGCCCGTGAACACCTCGAACCACACCACTGGGCTCGAGCTCCTGTTCCAGTACTCTTACTCAGAGAATGAACTTCTGTATACTGACTACAAGCCCCCTGCCCGGGACGCGATCCCGCTACCCAAAGCCGTCCTGTACTTATTAATGGCAGCGCTCGTCGTAGTGGTCGTAGTCTACGCCATTGTGGGGCACCTCATTAAGGACTTGGTCCATGAATTTGTGGGTGAGTATTATTATTATTATTATTATTATTATTATTATTATTATTATTATTATTATTATTATTATTATTATTATTATTATTATTATTATATTCAAAATGTTCTCTCTTACAACACATATCTTTTTAACTTGTATGTCTATTTTAGCTTTTTTTTATTTCTAATATGCATAGATGTATTATTCTTTTAATCACATATTACCCGTATCCAGTGGATTAGGTGATGCACGTCGCTTATGTTATTTCTGGAGCTTTACAGGATTCTAGTGGCTGATGTCTAAATACATTTAAAAGTGATGTGAGCATATCGATATAGAAGACAGCAGCAGAACGTATAGATTGTGCTGTAATTGGAGGAAGTATATTGGAGGCAGCGCATTTAAATCAATTCATTTTAATAGTTACGCTCCTTATCAGAAGAACGCGAGTGTTCCATATAACGACTTTTCACGTTTATTAGCATATATTAATAATATGACTCTCAGTAATTTACATGAGCAATGCACTCTGCACTCCAGGTGCCCCGAGGCATTCTTAATGCCACCTTTTAGGTTGTTAACTTGTATGTAAATAGAAAAAAAGCATGGATTATTAGCAAATCACAAATATATGTATATAGTCAATATATCACATCCGTAACACCAGTTGTTAGTACCGCTGCTGCTAGCGTTAGGGAACTGTCCCTGAACTTCAAATGGTATTGAACAATCACTAGCCCGTTCTCTACTATAAATGTCTGGACACACAGCAATGATTTCTTTTTAAGCACTCTTTTAGATACTTGTAGATTTAGCGTAATGGCTTAACACATGCTTTAAATGTAAATGGACTCAGTTACTGTAGAAACTTCATCTTCTCAACTGATTTCTATTTATTAGCCTATATCAGGAAATAGATGCACTTTTGCTGCACATTTTTATTATTATTATTATTATTTTTAGCGATTCGTAAATATTCATTAAGCTTTAATTAATTAATTGGATCTGTTGCTTGCTCCTATATTTGAGATCAAACCATCCAATTTAATACAGCAAACCTGTAATTATAATATATCGGCAAACGCTGGTGAGCTGGATGTAAATTACACTATATTCTAAACTTAATTTGATGTCGTATGTTATATTAAAAATGTCAGTTTGGTTATTTGAGTTAGAATATAAAACATTGAATAAACGGATGCACTGTTTGTTTGTTTTTTCAACCACCCACATAAATTACAATTCATATAGGGTTTTAAAAAAACATGCCACTTATTTAATTTGACCTAACTCACTTGGTATTTGTGTTGTTTGTATTAGCTTGCTCTTCTCTCCTTAAACAAAGTTCATTTTAATGACATTCTGTTTTTTTTGGAGAGCTACTGACGGTTCTGTTGTTTAATTTGTGTTTAGGGTAACATGAGATCAAATGCATATAAAGCAGAGGTGTTGATTTAATCAGCCCCACAAAATAAACCAGAGAATTTTACAGCACTGGGGATTCACCTTGGATTGCATCAAGCACCTACCCAAATCATTTTATCACAATTCAAATAATTTCAAAGAGTGTATATTACTATTTAACACACTGTCCCACCTCAAATAGATTGTATCACCATTAATACGTGTTTTCTTTTTTTCTAGTTAAAAAAGTACAACAAATAATGATTTCGCAGTATGTTTGGGAATGCACGGTTTTAGAGGTCTTCTGGATAACTGAATGCAGTACATATCTGCTATTCATATTGCAATGCCTATTCCAATAGAAATAATTAGCTACCACACTGCAATATAACATAGTAATGCTAGAATGAAGAGTCATAAGGACGGGAATGCTTCGTATCTCATGCAGAATGAGGATGTCGTTGTAGGAAGAGCTCAAACTAGGAAGGATGCTTGATTGCGTCCCTGTGTTTGGTTTTCATCAGGACTTCCCGTTCCGTTTCTGAAATACACTTTACTCGCACCTCCTGGAAGCACGCTCAAGTGATACCGGCGTCACTTTTCATTTTCTGGGCCAGTGCCTCACTCGTCATGACATTTCCAGTCTCCTGTTGATTTTCTTACACTCGAAGAACTCATTTCATTGTATTGATTCCCCAGACCGAAACCTCACAATCTCCCATCACCCCTTTCTCTCTCTTTCTTTTTTAAATTGAGTTTGACACATCTCTGTCTGAGGAGCACTATTATTCTGTATATTAGAAAAGAAAACTGGTGCATTGGTGTGTTGTGGGCAGATCGTTCTGCTTGGTGCTTTAGTTGTTTTAAACAGTTACTAGCTAATGCAGAAGTAATGCAACAAGAGATCACGTATTTAGATGATTTTTTGGACACTGCTTAACCAATATTCTGAATTTTGATCGACTGCCACCTTGTGGTATGGGAGAGTACTTCAACCACATTGCCTGGCTAACCATCGACCTCTCCATAGTCCATAGGTCCAAATCAATTAAGTTTCAGTTTGGAAAATTCGAATTCGTGCAATTAACAGTGTTTTATTACTCGTCAATGTCCTCCTCCCATTAGCTGTGATTATTGCATATGTATTTTAAGAAGAAACCGTTTGAACAACCGCTTAATTCATGTTGTACCTCAAAGAGTAAGTAGCGGGGTTCCGAAAAATATAGCGTTACACACCCCCACGTGCTGCTACAATGGTTTAAATAACGTACCTGTCATTTTTCTTTTCATTGTTAACATCTTGGCAACTTTTTACGATATGGTGTGCTACTAGTCTGGCCGGGCACCTGCGGTCTTGCCTGTAAGCTGCCCGAGAGCTGCGTCGTCCTCCGACGCTGTAGCTCTGGGTTGGCTGCATGGCGGGCCTGTAGTGAAAAAAGCGGTCGGCTGACGGCATACGCTTTGGAGGACAGCGTGTTAGTCTTTGCTGTGGTAGCGGTGGACTGAGCCTAAAAACAATTGGGCATTTCAAATTTGGAGAAAAACGGTGTAAAAATTAATTGACGACTACTAAATTTATATATTAAAAAATAAAAAATGATATGTAGCACTTTATTTAGTGTTACTTATGAAAATACACAGCACAGGCCTGTGGGCTCAATCCAGGTGCTGTGACAGCTATGCCCGTCAGTGTTGCTTTCACCTATCCTAGAATAACTGATTCTTCTGAGATGCTGAAACCTATTTATAGGGCATGCCATTGAAATACGCTAGTCTTTACAGAACAGTGTTTCCTTGCAAGGTATGCAAGCAGCTCTGAGTCCCTACACTGTCTTTACAGACTGCTAATCAAGTAGCAAATCGGCACATAGTGGTCAATTGTTAAAACTGCATCTACACATCTACATAACCACCACATTCTAGCTGTTTTAGATTGTGGTTATCTTTCTGCAATCATGCAAGTGCATCTGATTAGCAAACCATTGCTTCAGGTTATAGAGCCCAGTTGCTATGCTGTGAACAGTAATTGTTAATTGTGAGGGGAAAAAAAGAAAAAGCCTAACAGTTGTTTCTGTGTTCGTGCAGACTGGATATGTGGTCCTAGTCCAGATGACAACAGCAACAAGAGTGACGTGAACTGCATCACAAACAGCATGAACGAAATGAATGACGTCACTCACTACCCACATCTGGGTGAAATGAACCGAATGGATAGGAATCAGGTTGAGCACGACCTCGGCGCTGATCAGCTGATCATCACTATACACGAGACTTCACAGTTACCCCGGGGGGAGGCGTGCAGTGGCACTTAAATCCACTGCCGTTTCTGTATGATAATACTCTTTCAATCAACAGCTCTTGTGTGTCTCGGGACACTGCAACAGCCCGACCTATCGGGCAGCGGCAGATCGGCTCTTGTTTTAACCCAGGGGGGAAGTTCAAGGATAATGCATTAAGTGGGATGCGTTACTGCAAAGATTTAGCAAAAGCTACATTGCTGTTCTGGATCGTGGAGAGGAAAATTGCCAGTTCTGTGCACTGATGTCTTATGGACTTGTAACTGTAAACAAATAAAAATAAAAAAGACTTTCATTTTACCTTCACAGTGGACTTATAAACATAGCTATTGGTTGGATATGCGCATACTTGAACACTGGTACACTGATGGGTTTAAATATTTCTTTGGAATCTGTACATTTATGTTTTAAAGATGAACAATCATTTTATGAATTCTAAGGTACGATTGCTTGTTTTTTGTTCTCAAAGTATGAGGAAAAAACAATTCTAAATGCAAAGTCATTTCAAGCTGGATTTTACCATTTGCTGCATGTCACGTTATGGTAAAACTTTACATTAAGTGTATCGTATTACTGTGTATTTACATAGTAGTTACTTAGTAAATACATGTGTACTTACACATAATTACAATGTTATTATGCATAGGTACAATGTACTTTATATGTAACATTGTTTGCATGATGTAACCCTAACTCTAAACCTAACCACAACCCCTCTAACACTAACCCTAACCCTTTTCTGATACGATTGTGTACTTACATATATCATACAAAAAGATGTACATGTGCTTAATATGTATAATAACACTGTAATTATGTGTCAGTACACATGTATTTACTGAGTAACTACAATGTAAATACACAGTAATTAGAGACACAATGTAAACTGTTACCATTTTTACTATGGTTATTTTGTTTGTGATTGATTTGGCATTTCATCAAATTCATGCTCAGAATTACAGAGAAACACAGTGAAGTTACATTTAATGTTTGATTCAAAATATACTGTAGCCGTGGACATTTTGAGATTCATTTGCATTTCATTCATATAAAACTGCAAGGGATTTTTAGTTTTTTAACCGAAATGCTCCCATCAGGGAATATACATGACTGCATTACAAGTGACGTGGTTATTTGAAGGATCAGCAGATTGCAGGCCTCGGAATGACTCTGTAGTTGCATTAAAATACATACACCACAAGAGGGCGCTGACACGCAAGTTGTGTTAAGAAGCAAAGGACATTGAAGGACAGTTCAAAACTGTAACACTAAAACGCCATACCAATAGAAAAGTATAGCACACGGTGCAGGGTTGAATATATATTTATATATACAGTACTGTGCAAAAGTTTTAGGCAGGTGTGAAAAAATGCTGTAAAGTAAGAATGCTTTCAAAAATAGACATGTTAATAGATTATATTTATCAATTAACTAAATGCAAAGTGAGTGAACAGAAGAAAAATCTAAATCAAATCCATATTTGGTGTGACCACCCTTTGCCTTCAAAACAGCATCAATTCTTCTAGGTACACTTGCACAAAGTCAGGGATTTTGTAGGCATATAGTCAGGAGTATGATTAAACAATTATACCAAACAGGTGCTAATGATCATCAATTCAATATGTAGGTTGAAACACAATCATTAACTGAAACAGAAACAGCTGTTAGGAGGAATAAAACTGGGTGAGGAACAGCCAAGCTCAGCTAACAAGGTGAGGTTGCTGAAGACAGTTTACTGTCAAAAGTCATACACCATGGCAAGACTGAGCACAGCAACAAGACACAAGGTAGTTATACTGCATCAGCAGGTCTCTCCCAGGCAGAAATTTCAAGGCAGACAGGGGTTTCCAGATGTGCTGTCCAAGCTCTTTTGAAGAAGCACAAAGAAACGGGCAACGCGTTGAGGACCGTAGATGCAGTGGTCGGCCAAGGAAACTTACTGCAGCAGATGAAAGACACATCATGCTTACTTCCTTCGCCAATCGGAAGATGTCCAGCAGTGCCATCAGCTCAGAACTGGCAGAAAACAGTGGGACCCTGGTACACCCATCTACTGTCCGGAGAAGTCTGCTCAGAAGTGGCCTTCATGGAAGACTTGCGGCCAAAAGCCATACCTCCGACGTAGAAACAAGGCCAGCGACTCAACTATGCACGAAAACACAGGAACTGGGGTGCAGAAAAATGGCAGCAGGTGCTCTGGACTGATGAGTCAAAATTTGAAATATTTGGCTGTAGCAGAAGGCAGTTTGTTCGCCCGAAGGGCTGGAGAGCGATACACGAATGAGTGTCTGCAGGCAACAGCGAAGCATGGTGGAGGTTCCTTGCAAGTTTGGGGCTGCATTTCTGCAAATGGAGTTGGGGATTTGGTCAGAATTAATGGTCTCCTCAATGCTGAGAAGTACAGGCAGATACTTATCCATCATGCAATACCATCAGGGAGGCATCTGATTGGCCCCAAATTTATTCTGCAGCATGACAACGACCCCAAACATACAGCGAAAGTCATTAAGAACTATCTTCAGCGTAAAGAAGAACAAGGAGTCCTGGAAGTGATGGTATGGCCCCCACAGAGCCCTGATCTCAACATCATCGAGTCTGTCTGGGATTACATGAGAGAGAGAAGCAAATGAGGCTGCCTAAATCCACAGAACAACTGTGGTTAGTTCTCCAAGATGTTTGGGCCAACCTACCTGCCGAGTTCCTTCAAAAACTGTGTGCAAGTGTACCTAGAAGAATTGATGCTTGATGCTGTTTTGAAGGCAAAGGGTGGTCACACCAAATATGGATTTGATTTAGATTTTTCTTCTGTTCACTCACTTTGCATTTAGTTAATTGATAAATATAATCTATTAACATGTCTATTTTTGAAAGCATTCTTACTTTACAGCATTTTTCACACCTGCCTAAAACTTTTGCACAGTACTGTATATATATATATATATATATATATATATATATATATATATATATATATATATATATATATATATATATATATAGATAGATAGATAGATAGATAGATAGATAGATAGATAGATAGATAGATAGATAGATAGATAGCTTATTCGTATGCCAGGATTATAGTTATACAACTATACAACGGACTTGCTTTAAATACCAGTAATTATATATAGGTATGTATATCACCTGCACAGCTGTACCATGTTAATTTCCTATCTATGTATCCATTTTATAATGCACATATGATTTTTTCCCACCAAAGTTTTGGCAGGGCAGCTTCTCGAACTCCATAGAGTTCACACAAACTGTTTCAAGATTTATAAAAATAAAATGAAAAACTCTTGACGGAAGGGGATATATCTATCCAGCTCAGTGATGTCGAGTTTCATTACATACAGTATAACATGTCCTCTGTAATTATAGGAGGCAGGTATCGGTCAGTTCAAGATGTTTCTGCAGATCAGTATTGTATTCTAGTTCCAGTAATCAAGATGTATGTTAGTCAAGTATTAAAAAACTCTTTCAAAGTATTGTATGCACTAATATGTACCAGCTGTATTTTCTGTGCATTTCATGTACCCTTCCTTTTGTAAGGCATAGCATGGGATTAATGACATGTTAAACTATGTAACACAAGTACCTCCAGAGAACAGGGGGTGTGGGGGGTCGTGGGGGCGTTGGGAAGAGAAGCTGCTGCATCATAAAGTGCTGACCTCCACACACACACACACACAAAAATATAAAAATAAAAATAAGGGCTGTTTGTATTTGCACAACGGCAGGGGGTGGCCAGAAGTCAACTTTACCCTGGCAGCTTTCATTTGCCACTCGGTTGTGTTCATGCAATACAGGAGATGTGTTGCCTGTATGATAAAAACACACACAGCTATGGTTATGTATGGGTAAATGCATGGGTACATCTACTGCTTGAAGCTTGTGTAGATCGCTGTCTTATACTTTACTTTCTTCTATCAAAACTATTTAAAAAAAAAAACTTTACAAGGACATGTCTATGACTTCACTTGTTTGTTTTTTTGTTTAACCATGCTGTGTTCAATTATACAGGCTTTTGAATACAGCCAATATTGCATGTGTACTAAACACCAATATGCAGGTACCTGCCTGTTTGTTAACCCCTAGGGTCACTCTGTTATCTTTGAGTGACACACTGTTCTTGTAATTTATACAAATACAATATATTCACATGTCAGAACACAGAAGTATGTTAACTTGTTGCAATTTATGTAGCAATGACTTATGTAACAAATAACAACACACAGTTCGATACACTTTTAACACGGAAGCATGCAGGAGGCGTGCAGCTCCCCTGTCCTAAGAGGGTTTGGAATATCAATACAAAACGTACACCTGGGACAAGACACAAGTGCCTCTGAATGAGCTTCATTCAATTACATTTGAATGTCTATACCGAGTAATCTGAGTGTCATGTTTGCACGCCAAAGTACGCATTGTAATGTTGCATGGGCCACGTGGCAGATAATGATTATTGTACAAAAATAATCTCTGGAAATGAATAGAATATGTTTTTGGGATATACACACAGACCCTTTGCAACTGGGCATCACATTGCAGAACAGATTTATTTTTAAATCTCCCCCAAACAAACTTTATTCACAGCATAATAATTAAGAAAGAGCAATGGAAAGGAACACTGCGACAGATTGAGTAGTGCGTCACTAGAGGGCGGAGGTGTACCATTCACGGCAAGTCTACAGACCTTGGGCTCTGCAGTATCTAATAAAACGGGGCCAGAGTCTCTTTCAATAACCCCTGGCTCATATTCAACAAATACATTTCCAACGAAAGGTGTATTCCGAAAAGGAAAAAGTTAAAATAACGTTCAGCTCGAGACATGACAGAAAAACGGTCAGGCACACTTCAGAATAACGGAAATGCGAGCAGCCTCCTCCTTCGTTGACACTGAAAGAAGGGAGAGAGCCCTAGCTAGCCCCAGTCGTTGAATCTTGTTAAACTATTTTCATATCCCATCCTTATCTGATGTGTACTATTTGTAGATACCACACGTTTATTTGGCTGCTCCTTTCATTTTAGCGTGGCTGTGTTTTGTCAGATACAATTGGAAGGCGGATGATGTCGGATGGGTCATGTTTCTTTATTTCAAGTTCGCAGGACAAGCCGTTGAATTTGTCAATTCTAAAGTGTACTGTAGCTATTTCTTTGGCACAGCAGAACTGATTTCTTCCATGTTATATTAAATTATATCTGTTTCGGTCATCTGTCTAGACATCAAAGGCATTTTTTTCTTCTTTCTTTTAGCTGTCCTGTCTGTCTGCATGGTTCAGTGTCTAACAGAGAGACACAAAGCACAACACAGTCCTACAGCACAGTCAGCATGGTTTCAGCATCAAGGGTTATAACTTTCATTTATTTATTGAATTTGTTTGTGTTTATTGTATGATTATATTTATTATATGTCCAATGCAGTATACTGAAGAAGGCACTACACATTTTTTCCAAATGAAACCATGAAAGTCATTATGCAATGAACTTTTCTTTCATTATACCTGTGCAAAAAGGGAAGCCACCCTATTGCAATGAGACTGCCTCATCCTGCATTCTCACAATGTGGAAACACTTTCATGCCTTACACTAGGTTCCTGGTGGAATACCACAGGATCATATTTAAAAATATATTTCTAAAGGTTCTATATCTCTTTCCATCTTTCCATCCACTCCAACACACACACACACACACACGCACACGCACGCACCCACGCATGCACGCATGCACCCACACACGCACACACACATGCACACGCACACAATAAATTATATTTGTTTTGCCAAAAATGTGCTAACAGTTTCCAGATTTGAACTTTTTAACTCACTAATAGTTTCATTAGATCAGCAGGAAAATATTTGAGGAGGTATTTTTTTTTTCTTTTTTTGGTCTGACAATTACTTTACCATGATGAAAACTTTTACTAGCGTGAAACAGCTGTGATATTACTTCATTGCAAAGAGAGGAACCTCCTGGACAGGGTGAGCTTACCTTACCTAGTAGGGTAGCGTGGCTTAGATATCAGTCTGTGCTTCACTGCCATGTTTAGTGGTAAAGTCTGATGTCCACAATTGCAATCAAAATTACTTACTTTTATGTGTCTGTGTATATGCATATGTGTATATATCTTGTTATTCATCTAGAGATTTCTCATAGTTTCCAAGAATCTGGTTTAGAAATATGTGAAAATGTAAATATTAAGGTTGCTTGATTTTTTCTACACTGTAGCAGGGTGGAGGCAGGGCACAAACCAGCAACCATGCCACCGCAAGCAACTACCGCCAGCAACTACCGCCAGCAACTACCGCCAGCAACTACCCCCAGCAACTTCCCCAGCAACTTCCCCAGCAACTTCCCCAGCAACTTCCCCAGCAACTTCCCCAGCAACTTCCCCAGCCTCCTCCAACCAACAGTGGATTTTGCTTCCTTTTTTATACATGTGGCCATTCCCCAATTAGCACCAATGGCCTAATTGGGAAATGGCCACACCTGTGACTGCTGGCAGGGACAGATTTAACCCCATCCTTGCCAACCTTACATTCCGTGACACACACTATTTACACCAGCAGGGCTTCTGCCCTGCCACAGTCACATTTAAATAATCTTTGAAGTGCTTATCAGGAACTCTGTGCTTCTTTAAGCTCGTCTTTGTTCCGTCATTAATCTCCTTTGACACGTGTGTCGTAATGAAACATATTTTGATCTGCTACTCACAGGACTGAGAAACACTCATTAATTCTGACCTTACAACAGGGGGGTCATTATACTCACCTTTCAGTTACACAGTTAATTACATATTTACAATACCATCAAGCATCTCTTGCAAACAAATACGTACACGTGTTGTTTTCTAATATTTGTTTATAGAGTTACTTCTCTGCATTAGTTTCAAATGAACTTGTATTGCTGCACTGTGACCCTCTAACTCAATGCTGGAGCGCGGTATAATGCCTGACTGTAGAAGAGTAGCCTAAACAGACAACAATTATATTCTATCATTAAACCCTTTGATTAAAACCTGCAACCCAAAATCTTTAGACATTATGAGAATTCTCAAAGGGAATACAATACAATAAATACATTATTTATTTATTTATTAAGAAGTTTATCTTTTAATATACCGTCGGGGCTTGTTAGTATGCTTCAAAATAAATGTATAATAACTACAAAATAGCGCATACAAGAGTCATGTCGCGATAGCCGTATTGTGCTGGGCTCCTCTATTATGTGCTTTATGGTAGCTGGGCTGGGTGGGTTAGAATCCCGTGTATCTGTGGTGTCTCCATTCATGTATGTGAACGAACAAGAAAAGGGGAGGGAATCTAGTGAAAGAATATCTTTATCTTGAGAATTTCACATCAACGGAGGGTTGATTTCAAATTACCGTACACTAAAAAAGGGACGGGTAACTGGTGAGTCAGAGACGATATAAATTGCTTGCTGGCTTTTAAAATTGTGTTTGGAGTGTCTTAATTAAACAGCCGCAGGCATTCGCTGTATGGCAGAATACTCTGTAGTATTAACTAGCAGTGCTGTACTTGTTTGGTACTGGCTGGGTTTATTATAGGGCTTTCTGTTTGGAACACAGACACGGAATACAAGTTTGCTTACTATGGGATAGCAGAAGTGCAACGTATTCATTTGATGGCGAGAATACGTTTTCAAATTAGATAACGTAGATACCACGCGTACTGTACATTCTTAACTGGGAAATAAATGGTGGACGAAACTATCAGCGAGTCCCTCCCGGACCTTAAAGATGTGGAAAGAAAAATCGGCAGAAAAACGCCGGAAGGGTTGCTGAGATGGCTGCGGAAGGACTCTGCTCTCCTTCTGGGGAAAAACACCCTGAACCCCGGGGAGAGCAAAGAGCGCGAACCGCTCCCGGGGAAGAAAGGTCTGGCTGAAAAAATACGAGATTTAAAACTCGAAATGGTAAGAGACAAATATTGTATTTATAACTAAATGTAAAAAAATATCAGCAGGCATGTCTTCTGGAGGCTGTATGAAAGCATGGGCGATTGCTGGACGAGCACAAACGAAAATGCAACATTCTAGGTGCGGTATAAGTAAATATTGCATTTAACATAAATGGAATAACATCATTTATTTGCGAAAGGTATATTTGGTGGTAAGAGTATTATTGGAGGTGCGCTCCAGGAATGGAACGATGCTGAGGTGATGACGACAGGTGTAGCCTACTCCAGTCAAGCGAAGACACTGTACACGTGGAGTAGATAACCACGTTGTTTTTATAGGGGGTGTGCTGGAATCGCTTGACCACTGGTGAAAATGTTTATTTGTTTCTCAGTTTGTTTGACCATTTGTAGTGAAGGAAGGTAACCGGGGTTCATGAATGTGAAGTTTTATTTGAAAACGAAGATTTCAATGAAACACGTCCACGGTTTAGGTTTGCAAATTAAACGTTTAGTTGAAAACACCTGTAAATTAGATAAGAGTAATTAGGCGATGAAAACATCTTGCAAGAATGTAGGCAGTTTAAGTCATTCCAGGTTTTTACTATACACACACACACACACACAGTGCCTCTCCACAGGCGTTGTGTGTATATATATATATATATATATATATATATATATATATATATATATATATATATATATATATATATATATGCGCGCACACACACACACACACACACACAGAGTCTGTTAAGACTTGCCCCTATTAGTCTAAGCTGCCCTACATTGCTTGAACCGGATCCAAGTAAAAGTGTGGTGTCCATGCGTTTCAAAGCATTTCAAGGACAGCTGTGAACAATGCTCTAGTGAGTTTATGTTGCAGGAATGCCAACAATAATCTTTCTTACCTCAATAACATTATCACTGGTCTCCCCTTTTCTTGTGTTGAGGGTCTTTGGTTTTTTGCTTGGTTTTAATAATTGAATTTGGGATATACTGTACAGGTTTTTCAAGTACAGTACCACAGTTCAAAACAAGTTGTGTATATCATGAGTTCTGATTGCAGCTTGACCTTTGCACCTCAGGAAGTGATTTGGTACCTGGAAGCAGCATCACTTTGTAATTGTTACAATGTTGTCTTTGAAATATTAGGATATTCCAAATTTAAGTATTTAATACATGGAAAGAACCAACAAATCTTCAAGAGGGACTAGTTCATGCTGACTGCTGTAGAGGTAAAAATAATGGACATCGGCCACAGCTGTTAGCACTCTTAATTTTGTTTCTTTTTCTCTTCAGTCGAATCCAGTGGTTGAAAGCCATCAGTTTACAGCTTAGTTATTGTCTCATTGCAGGGATGGAAGTGAGATTCCTATTGCGTAGCAATTTCACCCATTCCGTGTTTTACTATGAGCTTGGTTAGCCACAGTGCACAATTAAGAAGTTCATGTGTGTCTTCGTAAACTCATAGTAAAACCAGGAATGGATCGAACTGCTATGCAATAGGTGTCGTTTTCCATCCCTGCATTGGCCCCTGGGGATATTTACTGTTTCCTCATTTGCATTTTGCTGCTCAAGTAGTGTCTGCCAGCTGAAATTCTGCTGCTTCTGCACAATTTGAGATGCCCGCTGATTTATTACTTAACGTGTAAATTGCACCGGTTTTCTGCTAAATCTCAATTTGAAAGCATGCGCATCAGCAGAAAGAAATCAGTGTGAAGCTCGCAGAGACCTGGCTGCTGAAACTGCCTCTGCTGCACCGCTCAGACATCAAGACAGACAGCTAGGTCACTGTCTTGACCTTTCTGCTTCCTCCAATCTCCAGACTATCATTTCTCCCTACACCCCCTCTCTCTCCCTCTGCTCCACCACTAGCAGACTAGCTGCCCCCCCTCCACTCCCCCGCTTCCAGAGCCTGCTCCTTCTCCACCCTCGCCCCTCAGTGGTGGAATGACCAAGCCACGGATATCAGGACTGCTCAATCAATCCCTGACCACCTTCCGGCGCCTCCTCAAGACACACCTGTTCAGACAGCATCTGTAAACTTCACAGCTCTCCACTATACTGGACTGGATGGCTCCTTATTGTACCAGTACTTGCATCAGCTTGTACTTGCACTGAACTGCTCCACACCTCGCCGTATTCAACCACTGCTGTTATTTATAACTACTTCCTGTATCTTGTACTTGACTTTACTCTTATAGGTATCTGTATTCACGTTTTTTGTAATTGCTGTTATTGAAATAATTCTCATCCATTTATCGTTCTTACTACGTGCTCATACTGGACTTTACTCGAATAAACCAATATTTTTAATATAAGTTAACTGCTCTTAGTCGAACCCGCTCTTACATGTAATTATTTACTGTATTCGTTATGTTTTGCTCTTATTTGAATTTGAACTTTTGCTACTGATTTTATTGTACTTTACAACTGCTCTTACCTGTAATGTGATATTCTGAAATGTGATACTTTACAGTGTGATATTTTGTAATGTGATACTTTGTACTGTGATATTTTGTAACAATTGTAAGTCGCCCTAGATAAGGGTGTGCGCTAAGAAATAAATAATAATGTATTTTACTGTACAGGGAAGGCCTTTGACCACACTGTACTGTACTTCATCTAAAAGAAGGTTTTGGACAGCTGCCCAGCCATACACATTTAGCATTCTCTGAGGCCGTCTGTAGTGTGGAAGACACTGGAAATCCATTAATGTCATCCCTGTGCAAGATTGTGGAACGTCTGGAACGGAATTCGTCTCGATTCATCTCTCTGGTGTGATTTTTATAGGTCAGCCTGGTCTGGCATCAAATATGTTTTTTTCCTCTTGTCCTTCCTGTGTGATGTCACATTCCACATGGTTGTTTTTCAGTGTCTGGTTATCCCAATGGTATCCATATTTCTCTGTCCAATGATACAGAATTCCGACTATCTCACTTTGTTCAAAGTAACTTATTCCAGACATGGCTGGAATAGACATAGCTTATTCAAACTCTGTGCCAGCTTTGACTTGTCCTTTTACTGTATACCTGCTGCTTCCTTTGGGAATTTGCAGATGGCACAGCTCATTAGAAGCTCCATATCTGAAATGGTCCAATGCTTTTTCCAGAGGCAGTAAATACAGTGCTGTTCTGTTTGGGAAAATCTATAAAATGCCCAGTGTTCTCGTCATATACTGTGCTAAGCAGTCTTTACAGGCAGTCAATCTGTAGAGAGGGCTGTATTCAGTTATATGCTCTCTGGAAGAGAGGAGTAGAGAGCAGCACACATTCTTACTGGGGGTCGGGGGAGCTTGTGAGCAATAGGGCAGAGTTGGGGTTATTGGATTACAGATGGTACAAAGGTCACTTCTGCAGTGGGGGGCTGGGGGGGATAAATAAATGAAGACTCGTTTCAATCATCAGTAAATTAACTTAATTAAGTGGCTTTGGGCAGTCAAACAGATGAGCCTTTTCTTAGTTTTATTGTACATTTGCTACATGGAATTACAGTAATGCACTGCTGCAGACAGTATGCCAGCATTTAGAAAAACAATGTTATAGTATAGTGTAGTACAGAACAGTAACAGTATAGTATTTTTAAATGTGTAAAAAAAAACAAAAAAAAACAACACTCGAATATAACATTGTTAGAAATCCCTTATGATCAGGATCCTAATACCTGCTGCACAGTGTGTGAGTTATTGATATGATATGGCAAGACGTTGTTATGCTATTCAATGTTTTTTTTTTAAAGCCCTTTGTCATTATCCCTTTTAATAGAGACAGTCTGATCCTATTATTGTCAACGTCAGTCTAAGCGGGTGTCTGGTGCTGAATAGCTGACGCATGTTGTCTTCATCCCCTGTAGGCCTACCTGCGCTCCATTGACGTGAAGATCCTTCAGCAGCTGGTCGCGGTGAATGAGGGGATCGAGGCGGTCAAGTGGATTCTGGAGGAGAAGGGGAACCTGGCCAGTCGCTGTAGCAGCCTGACCAGCAGCCAGTACAGCCTGGTGGAGAGCCAGGAGACCTCCAGGAGAGGCAGCTGGAACAGTCTGGTGGAGAGTGAGGAGACCTCCAGCCTGCAGGACCCCAACGACAAACTGGACAACATCTCCATCGGCAGCTACCTGGACACCTTGGCAGATGACATGGACGAGTACTGCCCATCCAGTTCAGAGTCAGCGATCTGCTCCACTGCGAATGGCCATAGCGGCTCCTGTGGCAGGTCTGAGCAGGAGCAGCAGTGGGGTGGTGGAGGAGGCAAAACCTGCGGACAGGGCTCTCCTTTACACAGAACAGACCTGTTTAGGGAGAACCAGGGCTGGAGTAAGCCAGCCCAGGACCCTTCCAAAGTGGAGTCCAGCAGACTTGACAGGGAGCTGCTTCCTTCAAAGTCACGCAGCGTAGGGAACGGCTATCTGGACAAACCGGGTGCTGACCTTGACCGCATCCTGGAGAAAAGGCCTCCTTTAGCAGAGAAGCCATACAAAGACAGCCCCAAGCTGAACCCCTATAAAAATGGTAAAATAGATTTGGACAGCTGTAAACTGAACACTAAGATCCACCTGGAGTATGATGCACACTGGCGCTGGGTGCAGTCTCGGGACGATGTGACGTTCTTGTAAGAGAGGGAGAAACCCGACAGGCATCAGGGGTAAAGTGCCACCCCCCACCCCCAGGGCACTGAAATTTAACCTAGCCACAAGCCATGAGTGCTTCACAAGCAGAACTGGTACAATGCTAGGTTTCAGGTGCTCAGTATGATTCTAGAATGTTGCAAAACTTTACGCTTCTAGAAGCTTAACAAAAACCTAACTGTAAACTTGTTGAGGACATCAGATCGGAAGTAATTTGAGTTGATTTGAGACACAATTTAAAGGGGGAAAAAATTAGCGCTTTG
This sequence comes from Acipenser oxyrinchus oxyrinchus, assembly GCA_030684275.1. NCBI lineage: Eukaryota > Metazoa > Chordata > Actinopteri > Acipenseriformes > Acipenseridae > Acipenser > Acipenser oxyrinchus. Next base: position 34,034,723 of record CM060260.1, read on the forward strand.
TTTTTGCCTTGTTGTCCATGCAGCAGTAAATATTAATATATCACTCCACCCCCTCACCCTTTTTCTTTCTAAAAACGCAATGTGCTTGCAGCCCAGTTTGATGCTTTCCATTACCGTGCCTGCAGTTTGTACAGAATTTAAATCTTTCATGCCTCCAGATTCCCTCTCCTGTGGGCTCTAGATACAGAAACTCCATGTGTACACACTAGAGCTTCAGCCAACAGCAGTGCAACACAGACGAGGGCTGACACATAAAGGCCCTGTGCATTCATTCATTGATACAGCATCTTATTGGCCTGGATACAGATTTAAATTTCCTGCAAGTTTGTACATGAGAAACCCATTTTTAATTGATACACCTGCCATTTGTTTTTACATTTGGAATATATACTACAGCAGACGGCAGCCATATCGTTGTAGAGATGCAGGCTAATGCAGGTGGAGCACAACTATAGGAGCAGGACAAATAGAACCACATTGCTCTGTGATCACGATGCTGTAGAGTTCATACTGTTGGATCGCACCTTCTTACTGTGGACAATATCTCAATAAACCGACCTGAAAACTGACAGCATTCAACATGATTAACATTCCTATTAATAGATCATCTGGGGATTTGTGTTGCTGGTGCAGGCAAGAGAATGACTGCACTAACACGCAATAAAACAGAATCTGGAACATGAAGCAAAACTGTTTAACGACAACCACCAATTTGCAAAACAATGTAGCTGAACTCGCTTGAGGAAATGCTGGTGCCAAAACACAGCTTTAAGAAAAGGCATGTCTGTGAGACTGCCTTCATTAGCATTATCCACCTCTTCTTTTCGTCAATCTAACAAAGTAGCAATGGATGTGAAAATAATTTTCTTAGCCAGCCTAGGAGCTGACCCACGATTGACAGAAAACTTCCATAATCCGCTTTCTTCAGAGGGAAAACATCATCTTCATGTCCTCCTTTTGTTTTTAAGTGGGGAAAGGGTTCAACTAAACCTCCAGTTCCAACATGCTGTTGGATTAGGGGGTGGGGGTGGGGGTTGATGGTTAATACTAGTGTGACCCTCAGGCTTACTTCTGATTACATCACCTCAACTTGAGGGACAGAATGGGCTGCTGAGCAGCATACTAATGGGCAATTCTACAACACATGAGAGACCATCATGTTTTATCTCTCCGTACCCTTGCATAGGAACCTTGGAAGCTTAATAGTCCACATAGTTTGTGTCTACACCAGGGTTGCCGTCAAGCTTTTGAGAAGAAAAAAAAAACTGAAAGGAAAATTAACTGAAACAAATTTTTTTATATATATATGTGTGTGTGTGTGTGTGTGTGTGTGTCCTCACCAACTCTCTTAGATGTGGTTCCTCAATTAATATGGAAATGATATTCTGAATTTGCCAAAGCTGAATGTGCTTTTGATTTGGAAGGAATAAAAGCCATTGAAGCGAAGTCTTGAGCGGTGGCTGAGGGTTGCTGCTGCCAAGCGCCGATTCTTCTGGTGTTTGAACTGGATTGTGTTTAGTGTGTAATGGTCTGTAGATTGAATAGAAGTAGTTTTTTGTGAGATAATGTAGATCTGTGAATTGTGAAACATATGCATTAGGTAAACATATATAATAATAATAATAATAAATAATAATAAATATGTACATAAAGTCCGTAGCCTGCACATGAACACAATAAAACCTGTTAAAACAAATGTGTTTCACCTTTCTTTATTACTTGGTACAAAGTTATTGTTTTTTTAATTAAAAGTCAAATTTGCCCAAGACTTTGATGCTGAAATTATTTTCTGGTTAGCTTTGTGGGTTTTTTTTTCCCTTAGCATACTCGCAGTAAAACGTGGAATGGCTCAAACTGCTGTGCATTGGGAGTCTTATGTCAAACCCTGAGAACTTGCAGTATCTGCGATGTAGGAATGCGTCAAAGCACCTAGAAATTCTTTGATTAGTATTCCTAGTATTGTGGTGCTTGGCCAGTGGTTTTGTGATGTGATGGCCAGTGATGATTGTTGTGCGGGCTCAGATAAAAAAAAAAAGTGCTGAGCAGAGGGAATACAGAAGCTGTTGCTTAGGACTCCAGTCGTATTTTAATTGCCACTCCAATTGACATGTTTGAATAAAAGCAATGACAAAAGACGTGTGGCATATAAAACACAGGCCCCAACTGCTTGGCAGACCTTTAAAAAAAAAACAAGGGCCTTATTGATTGAGATCAGGGGTATTGATCCCAGGTATTGATTGGGAGTATTGATCCCAGTATCTTGGTTTAATCATCAAGCCTTGGAACTGGACCTTTCTAGAAACAAATAAGTATGTCTGATTGGGGATAATCGCATTCAGGTACATTCACATTATTGTTCTGTGGGTTTCAGAACTTTCACGGGCGTTTTTATAGCATACTGTACAGAGCATAGAAACAAGGTACAGTGCATCAAGTATGACCAAAAAAACTAACAAAAAAACAGATTAAAGACATAGAGATGCATTCAGTAGTTTACTCAAAGGTGCTTAGGGGGGACTAGCCTACACTACCTTCAGATATTATACTGCTGCCTGCACGCTTGTGTCTCCACTGGTCTGTCACAGATACCTCGATGCTGAACAGCATTAGCGTTTACAGTCAAAGCGTTTTGAGCGCACTTCAGCTGGCTGGCAGTCTGCAGATCAGCTCTTGAATTTCGCTTGACGAAGCTCATCTAGACAGGATTAAGTTGGGGAGGGTTATTTCCAGATTAAACCAATTCCATTGTCTTTGTCTCTCTTGAGCTCTTTCGGTAAATCACCTGTCCTGCACTGCCCTTGTCAGCACAGTGGTGCAGCACTGTACTCTACGTCTATCGGAAACTCGCAATGAGCAGCAGCTGTGCCCTTTTACTCAACAAAATCAGGTGCTATGAGGATTGAATTTCCGTATCTGCCACATTAAACCCATCAGGGAGATGGGAAGCAGCTGCACCTTTCTTTACAGAATTAGTGTCCTGTTCTGCTGAAACACCACGGAATCAATACAATATATATTCCAAAATGAAAAAACACAAGCTCTTTGAAAAACATGCTGCAGATGCTGTCAATTCCTGACTCATTTCTATTGCATTTTATTCTTTAATTATTTGTTTTGATTTATTTATTTAAGCAGGAGATTGACCCATTTAGATCGAGGCCTCTTTTACAATGGGGTCCTGGAAATTGTAATGCTGCACCAATACTGCAGTATCTCTGTGTGGGCTTCAGCCCGTTCAGGACCCCCCATTCATAACCCTGCTTGAGATCTCTGCTGCTTCTCCAGGGTGGTCCCATGGTGAAGTGATTGTGAGCACCAGTAAATAAGCTTTGTCTCTTAGTTCCAGTGGAGAGGTGCAGAGCTGTCAGGCCACAGTGATTTATTGCCACCTCGTCCCGGACTGGATGGAAAGGCTTGGGTGAGAGGTCACTGCATCAATCAACGGGCCGTCTTATTTTTATTCAAGGGTTCCTGATGGATCTAGAAAGGTGCAGCACTGCAAACCATTTCCAAACATTTCTTCTGTTATTATTTATTCTTCTTCCTTTTCGATTATTATTATTATTATTATTATTATTATTATTATTATTATTATTATTATTAATAATAACAATAATAATAATAATAATAATAATAATAATAATAATAATAATTATAATTACAATAATAATAATGGTAGTAATTAATAATATTGTTAATAATAATGTTGCAGTGTCCTGAAAAAGCTTCACAGTTAACCTTTAACCAGCTCCACGTTCAAGACAGCTTCACATATCCGTTTTATTGATTTTTGTTTTAAATGCGCTTTTCTATTATGTTTGCAGTCATTCTGAGTGGCTCTGGGTTCTAGTACTCCAATACTGAGTTCTTCTTCTTTTTCTTCTTCTTCTTCTTCTTCTTCTTTTTCTTCTTCTTTTGTCTATGTCTGTATTGAGAGTGAAAGTAGGTGGGGCCAGGAGGCTTGAAAGGTCCCATAGTCACATGACTTTGGAATGAGGAAGTCTGATTCAGTGCAGTTAGAATTCTGAGCTCAAGTCAGGTATAGAAACAAATGATAATAATAATATTGGAGCAACATAACCTGGAACATGCACTATCTTGACCTCATAAAAAGGAAAGAGAAATGAAAAATATATAAATAATATAAACAATTTAAAGAAATTTGAGCCAGGCTATACCAAGCTGCAGATTGTGTTCTAAAGAGTATCCAACTTAAATATAGTACTCCAGTTTAAAAAACTGCAGCCATAGAGACTACACCTCTGTAATATTAATGAGAAGCAGCAGCTGAGTGAACTTCTCTCTTGCACTGCCCCGATTCAAGCTATTTCAGATTTAAACAAGCTAATTGCAGAGATGAGACAGGTGCATTTTATTAGATTTGAATAGACGGCAGTTCTTTGTAATGGAATTTGTCCTACAGATGTTGTATTTATATCATGTATCTGTAAGCCCTTCAGCCAGAGAAATGTCATTGATAAAGCCACAAATGTCGGCCTGCAGCTAAACTGTTTATTTCAATCTAGCACAGTTCACAGGGCAGCCGACAGACAGCTTATGCAGCTGTTTTCCCTGCCATTGATTCCCCAGCTTATTCAAATAGAGCAGTCATTAGAGTTCTGAGTGGAGATTAAACAGGTCATTGAAACTATTTGGCTTTCAAGTGGTTTAACTGTGTCCTACAACATTCAAAATATAAGGTTCAAAAGTCAAGTAGACGAACCTTTCAGCTAGTGTTTTGTGCACGCTGCTGTACACCGATGAAGGCACTAGCCGAAACGTTTAACTCATATCCTACATTAACATCTTTTGACAAAGAAAATGAATCCCAAGCCTGCCTGTATAGGGCCAGCTCTTTCAGCTGTTGCTCTGGATTAATGCAACATCAAAGATCAAGGCATTTAAACCAAATATTTATTTGAACAAGTTGTTGAGAAGGTAAAATAAAACCATGCAGAATTTTAATAATAAACTTCGTGTTAGGTCTATTTAAGGACTCCAAAGTCTGCATAAGTTGTTTGTTACTAGTTTTGTAACATGAACATAGGAGGCTGTGTGGTCCAGTGGTAAAAAAAACGGGCTTGTAACCAGAAGGTCCCCGGTTCAAATCCCACTTCAACCACTGACTCATTGTGTGACCCTGAGCAAGTCACTTAACCTCCTTGTGCTCCATTTTTCGGGTGAGATGTAGTTGTAAGTGACTCTGCAGCTGATGCATAGTTCGCACACCTTAGTCTCTGTAAGTCGCCTTGGATAAAGGCGTCTGCTAAATTAATAATAATTTTCTTCTTGCAAAAAGGGTGTAAATTGCACTTTGGTGTAACAATCTTAATACATCTGACCTACAAGAAACACATTCTGTTAAACAGAGTATTTCTCCATGAGTGTTTTTATGTTGCTGTCGTGTTATTTACTGATAGACATACAAATGAAATGTATGTAATTTATAGATCTGCCATGTTACATTGCTGTTGCTTTAAAGGAACAGAACAATGTTTAGACAGGAACATGCTGTTCTCATTGGAGTTCCCATGCACCGTTTCAATGGCCAGTACAGAGGGTTGTCCCTACAGGCTTCCCATAACCCCTCCAGTGACGCATAATGAAAAAGATCAGCATGCAGAACACATTTCTCTTCCTTTTTTGATATTGTAAATTAATAATGATCTCATGGGTGTTAGCTGTTGTTTCACCCCAGTCCCTTGCAAGCAGTATTAGACAGTAGAACCAGTTAATATAACATAGGGGAAAGTCCACTTCCCCCACAGACCAAAGATTTGGACAATACACTGAAAGCATGTGAGGAAGAGTCATGCATAGAGCTGTGCTGGCTGCCTACACTCTATTGACGGTGTTATGGCAGGGATTTCCCATTTGCTGAGTTATTTTCCATGTTTTTAGTAAACCTTTTTTGGTAATTTACCATTGGCCTTCATGAGTTTCAATCAGCATAAAACTGAAGCTATTGTCTGATATTATTAGGCTATAGTGACAGGCAGCAATGACTATCTACCACTCTGCCTCAACACGCCCATGAAAGTCTTTGGTCTACCAGTGAACCATCATTGTGTTTTGGTTACTACTGTACTTCTACAGAAAAGGAAACAATGATTCATTCAACTAAATGTACTGTTTGTTCTTCATTGTAAAGAGTAACACTGACAAATAAACAGAGGAATATACCGTTTTGCTAGAAATGTGCCTTGACATGAAGAATGTAGCACAAAACAAAGTTTGCAAAATCTGTATCGGAGAGAAAACAAAGCTGCCTGTGTGCAAATCTGATGGGTCTCCTCCTATATTGAGAACTCAAAAGAAATGTTTCTCTGTGTGGGCTGTTGCAAGGAATTTATACAGTGTTTCTCCAGAGTGCATCAGATGCTTGAATATATATTTCCTATTCATTCACTGGTTTTGTTGCTAATGTGAATGGGACTATTCAACCTTCTTTTTCATCCAATTAGTCAAAGACAAGCATGCTTTGTAACACACTGAATTAACGAGAGCAATACGCTCATTTTTTTTCAACGTTGCCTAAGAATTTCTACCTAATATTTCCCTCCTTCATATTAGAACAATAGTTGCTTTCAAAGTGTTGGCATACCAAAACTCCTTAGAAACAATATCATGTTTGTATGAATTGTAAAAGAATTGTAAACATGCATTGGATGCTGTATGATTCTTTAAAGATGCACAATCCTTTTTTTTTGGAGCTTTTTAAACCACAACACATTTCAATTTCCCTTAGCGATTGGTGTTACATTACACCCTGCAGTTTAAAAAAAACAAAAGAAACACATTACTTTAAGCTTGCCTCTATCCTGTGTTGCCTATGTCATATATATATATATATATATATATATATATATATATATATATATATATATATATATATATATATATATATATATATATTATTCAGCATATTGCCAGTTGCACACCAGAGTGTACCCCTGTCCCTGTGCACCCCCTTAGCAGATATAAGAAATACCACATTTACTCTAAGAGTCTGGGTAACAGTAAGGAGCAGTGTTATTGCTTACTCCAATGAGAGGCAGAGTGTTGTAGGGAGGTGGACTTGTGTTGCTTCAGCACTCAGCTGGTGGGGTTGTGTGGTCCTCAGTGACAAGCATTGGGTCAGAGCTGTTATAAAGATCTGGATGTATCTGCACATGGCCTCAGCACTCAGCTGGTGGGGTTGTGTGGTCCTCAGTGACGAGCATTGGGTCAGAGCTGTTCTAAAGATTTGGCTGTATCTGCACATGGCCTCAGCACTCAGCACGTCCAGCGCTTGTAATTAAATATAAATTGTTCTTTGTAGCACGAGTTTGATCACTCCCAGATGCTGATTGGCACGTTAGCATTGGAGATAAATCAGCTAAGGAAATGCTGCTCTGTACTGTGATATGTAAATCTTTTCCAAGTCTGGTCTACCTAATGTGGAAATGTTGCTCAGAGCTCACTGTAAGCTAAGAGCCGCCCTCCGTATTTAAAAGAAAAGCATGTGTGCTGTATACATACTGGCAATGTGCTGGGGATTATGGGGTTAATATTGTTAAACATGTGAACAAATATTATACAGTTACGCCTGGGTCCTATTTACCCAACATGTTACAGACATAAGGGTCAAAATGACCCCTTTTTTTAATTCTCCTCTATTTGCAGAAGATAGTTCCGTCCAGATTTATTTTATAAATATATTGCCTGGATCTTTTTTTTTTCTCTACTATGCAGCCAAAATGTAAGGTCAATCCCTGTTGCAATACACATAAGAAATTAATTCTGCAATATAAACACTGAACCGGGAGATAAGCTGAGCAGTTTTGATTGTGCGGGGGTGGTCATGTTTCTTAAACCATAAAATGTGTTCTACTGGAAATATGTTTTGTTAGCCTGTCTGGTCTAAAGCGAGTGTAATAATGACCTTAACAAAATGCTCAGTTGTTTGAGGATAAAAATCTGTTTCTTTGGTAGCAGATGAGAGGGTATATTCAGCTGGTGCAGAACACTTCCAAATCCCTTCTTCAGTGCCCTAATCTGACTGCAGGTTTCAGGTCAGACTTGAACCTTTATACTTTGCCCATGCAGTCTTTGGGAGTTCAAACAGCTCATTTTGCTGATGCCCTGTCTGAGGTGCAGATAGTTCATATAATTCACAATTGTTTAAATGAGGCCTTGATGACATGGGGGAGTAATACCAGTGTCATACAGTACTTTGCTTCCAGTTCTGCTCCAGAACAAACTCCAGCCTCAAACTTACAAGGGGTGTTTCAAGAGTTTTCTACACTCACCCATGCTTTGTTTTTTTTCTAATTTTAATTATACAGATGTTGTCGCCTGTTAATATAAGTGATATGCGCACAGAGCTGCCTTTAGAAAGCAACCATGACGTTCAAAGCCACTGATTGAAGTGGAATGAGCCTGAGCCAGTAATGAGTTTAACAGGGACCCTGAATGGGATTCAGCAATTCTCTGCTCCAGTCAAACCGCACGCTGCTTTATTAAAGGAAAAATAAAGTGGCTATCCTCGGAACTCGCTAGTGCACTTGAATAGTTTCTTAATAGTTTTATATTACATTACCAGATGCAAAAAAAAAAAACTTGCAGAATCAGTCTAATAGTAGGATATCATTTAGCTCTCAAAAATGTTTAATTGTAACATTTTCAATAGTATCCACATGTCATTATAAGTGTTTGGTGGCTACATCTAATGGAGTGTATTTCTCACACACTCTTTGTTGTGTCAGGCCCGTGAACGAAATGAGTGCAAGACAGTCAATAAATCTAAATAAAAACCAGACGGAAAGCTGATTTAAACATGTTGATGTAGCTTCTGTTGTGGTTTACATGTTTTAAATTCTTTGTCATTGACATTCTGTGTGTGAGATCTCAGTGAAGTTCTAAGTGTAGGTACTGCTAATTCTGTAGGCTCCAATGGGGACGTGACGTAATTACACAAGAAATAGATTTGCTGTGTTGTATGTAATGGACACCCTAAAATTGATATTAATGGGCAGTATGCTTCAGGTATATAGTATATATCGTCAGATTGTGGACCATGCTCACAAAGCTTTATTTAAAGAATGTTGTTTTTACGTGAAATTCACGAAACTGCTCTAGACTGCTGTTGGATCCTTTAACAACAGTGTAGAGTTTCACACACACACACACACACACACACAATGTTATTACAACAGTACTTAAATACCTCCTGAGTTCAATCTTTATGAATAGGATATCATATTGCCAGTGTATGCTGTACTTGAGGATCAAGCCTTTATGCTTGTGACAAAACACACACACACTCACACGCACGCACACACACTCACACATGCATGCACACACACACACACACACACACACACTCACACATGTACGCACACACACACACACTCACACATGCACGCACATACACACACACACTCTCACATGCACGCGCGCACGCTCACACACACACACACAGTGTGTCCTCAAATAGCCTTTTGATTTAGAGATCTGTTTTGTGTGTTATACTGGCTTTCAGAATATTTGGGGCAAAAAAATATATAAGAAAAGCAAACTTTCTTGCCTCCAACTGTTTCTCCAAGGACTGTATCAGATGTATCACAGATATCAATCACAAGCAAAACATCCCAAAACCCTGGCAATGCAAGGCGTGCTGACTCAGTTGTTTCCATTCAACTGAGTGTAATTTAAAAAGCCAGGACTCAGCTTGGCCGCTTAATCAGCAATCCTCTGCTGGAGCAGAAAGGCAGATATCCACACTGAACACTGGATCTGTTTTCCAGTTGTGCTCATGCAGTATTCATGTAACACACATGTATGTTTCTTATTGCAGCTTGCCTACCAAGTCCATGATTCTCGTACAAGATCAGTTGATTTTTTTAAATCTAATTCATTTTGACTTGATTTTTGCGGTTGTGTGTGTGAAACATTGCAGCAACCAATGATAACCTTCATGCAACAGCAGGACTGTTAAAAGAACCATAGTTATCTTTGTGCGGAATGCACAAGCATGCTAACCCATCTAGTGCACACTCAGGTTTCACACAACGTTCACAGATGACAGATGATACAGTAAGTGATGGATTTTAGAAGAAAAATCCCAATCATTTTTTTCTAGAAGGACCGTAGACAATAACTGAACCTCCCTCCCAGTCACCAAACCCAAGCTGATTGTGGTCCTAATATACCTAATATAATAAGATCATGTCGAAAGACACTGGAAATTCACAATAATGGGAATCTGTGCAAATGACATGTGTACACTGCAGTTAGAACAGCTCTTTGTTTAAAAGTCAAAATACACTCCACTGATCTCCAGATGTTAGGAATAAGGAACAAGGCTTAGCACATTCTTAATGGATACAGCATGTCATAGGAGCAGTGCACTTAAGTTATTAATCTAAACTTGGATTTCAACCATTTTTTTTGTAACAGCTGGTTAAAAACAGTTATCTTCAATAAAGCCGTTGCAACTCTGAACAGTGTCTGAAGCCGGTCTCAAACGCCAGTCCTGCGTTTTCTCTCCAAGACGAGTGATTCATGCTGACAGAAGTCTTCTGTACAGAAGCAATAAAACCCAGTGACATCAGCATCTTCAGCCAGGCTAATGCTCCGTGACATTATCTTGCAAGTGGATATGTCCCATAATAAAGCTAACAGACACAGAACACCCAATGCAAGTCTGTTAGCATTATGACACTCACCTGGAGAGTGATTTAATAAATGAGACAGCAATCTAATAGACAAGAAAAGAGAGGTGTGCAATATTAACTGCAATGAAACTGAAACCATAGCAGAGATGAGGAATTTATTTTCCACACCAAAAGAAACTGGCAGAAATCACCCGATTCCTCGGAAAAACGCAAGCAAAAAGAAAACAATAAGATCTGTCTTTGTAATACCTTGCTCTGGAATTTTTTGTTCTTTCACAAATAAAAGAAGGGAGAAACCTAAAGACAGCAGAAATAGCTCGCATCACTCGATTTTCAAGGTGTGGTATCCGAAGCATAATCAACAAGTACAGAGAAACATCATCTGTAATTGACAAACCCAGGACTGGAAAACCCAAAAAGCTGTCTAACAAGGATGAGCAATACTTGAAGATAATATCATTAAGGACTAGAAAGAAGACACGCATTGAATTGACAACAGAACTGGCAGAAGGCACAGGTGGTGTTGTCTATCAAATCAACAGTACGAAGATCACTCTTGAAATCAGGACTTAAAGGATGCGTTGCAGTAAGAATACCTCTGTTAAGAAAGGGGAACAAGACTAAAAGGCTAAAATATACACAAGAACACAGAAATTGGACTAAGGAACAATGGTCAAAAGTGCTTTGGACAGTTGATGGATGGACAATGACACCTGTGCCTTCTGCCAGTTTTGTTGTCAATTCAACACTTGTCTTCTTTCTAGTCCTTAATGATATTATCTCCAAGTATTGCTAATCCTTGTTAGACAGCTTTTTGGGACTTTTAGTCCTGGGTTTGTCAATTACAGATGATGTTTCGCTGTACTTCTTGATTATTCTTCGGATACCGCACCTTGAAAATCGAGTGATGAGAGCTATTTCACTCAATGTTTTTCCTTCTTTATGCAAGTCAAGGTTATAATATTAGAAAACACTAGTGGAAGCTTTGAGTAAATTGTTGATGCACATAATGCATCAGAGTAGAAAAATGCAACATGTCTAAGACTTTTGCACAGCAGTGTATATATAGACTCATATGTCAAAGCAGAATCCTTCCCTTTTCATGATTTAGGACACTATTTAGGTTTAATTGGGGCTGCCAGCAGCATCATGAGTCAGCATCACATTGCACCAATGCACTGTCAAGGTGACAGAAGGTGTGAAGCTCAGTTTTTATTCCACAGTTGCGTGTGAGAGAGACTGTGAGACTGAGCGTGTGTGTGTGTGTGCTGTGGTGGGGGTGATGGCTGTAGAGGATGCAGTGGAGCTCAATGTGCTTGGAGCTTTTTAATAATCTTATTACAACTTTATAGTTATTTTTATTAGGTTTTTGTTATTGAATTATAGTTGCAATGTTTTTTTGTTTTTTTTTATGGAAAAGACCTCACACTGCACTCTGAGAAACTGCTGAAATATAAAAATCATAGGGAACATGGCAAGATATTCCACAATGCTTGCACAAAAAAAAACCCAATACAGGAATATATAAAAAAATACAGCCCTTAGTATTACGGGGTCTCAAATGGTTGAAATAGTGGCAGATTTAAAGACCACCACCCTAAAACTCAATATTAATCTTCTTGGTGTTTTCCCTCCAAGGTAAATTAAATACCCCTTTATTACACCACAAAGTACAACACCAAAGCATACTTAGGATGTCTATTTTATAATCTGACAGTATTTCTATCACTAAAATAGACCTCCAGGATACATGCTCATGTCTCCTCACCCCAGCATAAACAATGCACAACAATGCCATTTTGATTGCTATAGATAGTTATGAATAGGAGTGCTTGTCTTGTGAAAAGGGGAAGCCAAACCGAGAATACCAGTGCCTTCTGCATACCAGTCTTGAAGTTAGGGTTGTTTTTTTCTTGCCAATATGTTGGGATAATATTGACTGTGTTTCCCTGTCTGTGGCCTGTGGTGCAGGTTGTACATTAATAACTCAAATGGAATTGAATTTGAGGAAAGCTGCAGAGGAAGCAGGTTCTACCCTGGTGATTGTCCAGCGCTCTCTGTGCAGTGTGCTTGTGTGCAAAACGAGTTCATTCAACCAGTCAGTATCTTGAACCTTCTTGCATCTAATTAGAACAAAGTCATTGCTTGGCCAAAACCAAGTGGTTAAATGAATGGCATGGCAAGACATTGGAAAGGCTTCTAGGATCTCCACTAGTCCCTTAGTCCGGGCCCTGTTACGGTCGGGCTGAACAATCCCACATTCCAGAGTTATTCTAGAAAGCAAAGTCCTGCCAAGTGAATGCTGCTGCAGTGAAGCAGTCCAGAGGGCTTGGTTTCAAAGGGAGTGGTAAGTCCTAGTGCTCTCTTAATCGAAACCACAGAGTGGACCCCATTGAAATTATTGTCTAGTTTCATTGGCTAAGCAAGCAGACCAAGATAAATCATTTTAAATGTCAACATGAAATCCAACTTGCTAATATTTCAAATGGTCTTAAAATATTTCCCCAAGTAGATACTATATTCATTTTTGTTGTATCTTTAATGTATCTTTTCTTAACGTTACTGAATACTGGGGGCCTTCCTAACCCCTAACCAGCACAGTTGTAGTATTTCCTGTATTCGTCTGGCACTGTAAATGATCAGTGATCGCACCACTAAAGAATGTGTATTCCACATTCAACCTCCAACTCACCCCTCTTTACAGCCATCTACCATAGGGGAAGAATAATTACCCTCCACCACCATTACACCTCAACCGCACCGCAGTCAAGACCCTCCTCAATCAAACACGTCAGGATCTGTGCGGCTCTCTTCAGCACTTCATTACAGCACTCCTGGGATGAATGCATTACAACAGACTGTATGCACAGTACGATACATGTGTGTATGTGTAACGGGCAGTGCTGTGTGATGCACTGTGGTTACGGATCCTGTCCTGTCCCCTGCTCTTTTGCATTGTGGTTAAGATGCTCGCATGCGGTGCTCAAGGGTTCCCGGGTCGCGCCCAGCCTCTGTCCTGTTAAATATGCATCGGAACTTAAAAATAATAAGCGCTTGTCACATAGTAGCCAAATTAGAGATTGCATCAGGGGTACTTAGAAACAATTGCATCAGGGGTACTTGGAGACAATCTCCCTTGATAGTATATGCAGAACTGATGCCCACTCTGGTGTAATGCACTGTACAGAAAGGGTAGTGCTGTATGTTTTTGTTCTGTGAGTTTGCTGTTGCAATGTCTCTGAGGACACTTCTCTTGCTATTATAGCTAGCCGACCATATGTCTCTTATTACATGCTTGTTTTTTTGTAAGGGAGTGTTCAACCAAACGCAGGCAGAGGCTGCAGGCATTCATTATTGCTTTCATGGTGTCGCTATTGAGAGGGGCTATTGAAGGAGTCTTGATAGATGACTCCTGGGGTTTTTCCGATGTAGTGTAAAGTGTTCAAACCATCTACATCAAGGCCCCTGTTGTTTTGTTGTTTTTTCTAACACAGTACTTACGTACCACTGACTTTAATTTGAGGTTTCTGTGAGGTCTGCTAACTAATACACTGGAATTGCTTTCATTTCATTCTTCAGCTTTTAATTATTTATGTATTTACTGCAAAATGCCTCAGATGGCTTTTCCTACTGAGGATAATTTAATGCTTGTAACTTGGAAAAAGAACAAAACAGCAGTTTCCTTATTGTGAGGCGGAGCATGCATTTTCTGCTGAGCAGTAAACACATTTGTAGGGTGATATGCCTTCAGGACTATAACAGAATGAATCATTTGAAAACTCAAGCTTAAATTAAACTTTACCTCTAATTACTGTGTATTTACATAGCAGTTACTTAGTAACTACGTGTGTACTTAAACATCATTACAATCTTATTATGTAAAGTTACAATGTACTTAATGTGGAAATCTTATTGCACATTATAAGTACACAATAGTATCAGAAATGGTTAGGGTTAGGTTTAGAGTTAAGGAAAGGCTTAGGGGTATAGTGTACAAAAAAATGTACATGTTAAGTGCATTGTAACTATGCATAATAACATTGTAATTATGTATAATTACACATGCATTTACTAAGTTACTATGTAAATGAATAGTAATTAGAAGCACTTAATGCAAAGTGTCACCGTCTTTTGTTCTTTTAAAAAAAAATACTGCTCAACTAAAAACACCTGTTTTGACTATCTCTGTCTATCTATCTATCTATCTATCTATCTATCTATCTATCTATCTATCTATCTATCTATTTATCTATCTAATACCCCTTGGAAGTTTTAAATCTACATTTTACTTGTTGTATATTTCTATGCATACATCATTGTGATTCCCTCATTCTATTATTTTGTTGTATTATATAAAGGATCCATTACATATTATATTCCTTTAAATTCTGTGGCTGGGATTAAATTTGAGTTATGCAGCCCCAATCATTTAGCCAAACATATCTGTAATCATCTTAATCACAGTATATCCTGATAACACTGCCACACCTTTAAACATAAGCACAGTTGTATATATAATGTGATATAGTTTTGCATGGGCACTGCCTGGATGTTTAGCAGTATCGGTTAAGAGTTGGCAGTAATTCCATTTGGAGTGAGGAATCTAAATGATTCCCTTGAGCCTCATCCAAAGACAGTTTCACTTAAATCTTCAATTAAAACAGTTCTTATCAGCAGTACCCAGCTGCAGCAAGAACTCCAACTCCAATGTTTTCATCAGCTCTTAGTATTCAAAGCAGCTGTCTGCCTTTTTCCTGCTATTGTAACAGCTTATTTTAATCAAGTATTTCCATTGAAACCAAGCACTGGCACTATATCAGAAATAATACATGCTCCATCTGCCGTTCTGATAAAGTATTATTCAATGTACTGTAAGTCTATCTTTTTCTCCAAACTCTATACGGCTTCCAGATATGATTCCCCAAAGGGAGATATTTGATTAAAAAAAGAAAAATGATAAAGTATAAAATAAAAATCCTCACTGCCTCTCCACAATACAGGTCAGTTACAGGCTTTGCTCCATTAATTACAGCCTAATTAATTTTTAAATGTCAAGTCAAGCTCTTCCCAAAATTAAATGAAAAGGTTTTATTCAATAAGAGAACGTGGGATTTAAATAAGTCTCTAGGCTGTTGAGAGCTATGCTGTATAGGTTCAGTTCTTGGGCAATCAGGACTTTGACCAGTGACTTTCTGCATATAAATCTCGTCTAAAGCCACTCAGGTCCACTGCAGGTCACAAATGCTTCAGAATTGCAGGCTGGTTAAAGTTCCTAAGAGGCCACATGCGGTCCATGGTTGTATTGTGAGGACCTCCACTCGTCTCTATTGTCACATTTAAGTTGGTGAAAACCCAAGCCAGAAACTAGGACCAGAGGAGCACAGTTGAAAATGGATGTGAAGACAAAGTTAGGACAGATATCAGCCAGCATACATTTTTATATTCTTAATATCAGAAATGCAAGCCCATGTGAAATTGAGAATTGACACAACATCATCACCAGGATAGTGAGTGTGCTGAGTAGTTTTAAGAAAAAACTTGTTATAAAGAATAACAACAACAACACTAAATAGAATTGCACTTCTTTCAAGTGCTGGTTTTCTAAAGCTCTGTGCCGATGGTGTGAGTCTCCCCCACACTCAGGGAGACAACGAGACGTCTCTCAACCTTTGTCTCATTCTTCAGCCCGTCTCCCTCTATCAGTTTCCTGATTCACAGTCTCTCCCACACAGGCACCTCCACTCCATTACAATACTCAGCACATAAATCAGAACTAAGGAGCGCTGAACTTGGCTGTGAATCATTGATCTGAGATCTTCCTGAAAGCTCCATTATCACATCCATATGTCATAACAATACTTGTAAGATGTGTTGGACTTTGCTGTGCTGTTTCTTATCTTTCCGGGTCTCTTGACCTAACTTTTAGTACTTTTTAGGCATTATGAACTGCTTTGGGTAACTCTGATCTATCCTGAACTGAGTAAAAACAACAGCTTGAGATTCCCAGGAAAGTAAAAGTGGTATGTAAATCATGCCTGTCTGCCACAATGCAAGCGGAGAGCAGCGAAGAGCAGGGGAGAGCAGCGAAGAGCAGGGGAGAGCACTGAAGAGCAGGGGAGAGCAGCAAAGAGCAGGGGAGAGCAGCAAACAGCAGCAGAGAGCAGCGAAGAGCAGGGGAGAGCAGCAAAGAGCAGCGGAGAGCAGCAAAGAGCAGCGGAGAGCAGGGGAGCACAGCGGAGAGCAGCAAAGAGCAGGGGAGAGCAGCGAAGAGCAGGGGAGAGCAGTGAAGAGCAGGGGAGAGCAGCGAAGAGCAGGGGAGAGCAGTGAAGAGCAGGGGAGAGCAGCAAAGAGCAGCAGAGAGCAGCAAAGAGCAGGGGAGAGCAGCAAAGAGCAGGGGAGACAGCAAAGAGCAGCAGAGAGCAGCAGAGAGCAGCAGAGAGCAGGGGAGAGCAGTGAAGAGCAGGGGAGAGCAGCGAAGAGCAGGGGAGAGCAGTGAAGAGCAGGGGAGAGCAGCGAAGAGCAGGGGAGAGCAGTGAAGAGCAGGGGAGAGCAGCAAAGAGCAGCAGAGAGCAGCAGAGAGCAGCGAAGAGCAGGGGAGAGCAGCGAAGAGCAGGGGAGACAGCAAAGAGCAGCAGAGAGCAGAGGAGAGCAGTGGAGAGCAGGGGAGAGCAGCAGAGAGCAGTGGAGAGCAGCAAAGAGCAGGTGAGAGCAGCGAAGAGCAGTGGAGAGCAGCAAAGAGCAGGGGAGAGCAGCAAAGAGCAGGGGAGACAGCAAAGAGCAGGGCTCCGGCCACGCATCACTTAGCAGGACCATACATAATTTGGTGATAAATGGGTAACACTTAAGATGAAGTGTCTCAAATTACTGTGTATTTACATAGTAGTTACTTAGTGAATGCATGTGTGCTTACACATCATTACAGTGTTCTTAATGTGTACATCTTTTTGCATGATATAACCCTAATTCTAACCTTTTCCCTAACCCTAACCTGTGTACTTACGTATATCGTGCACAACGATTTACACATTAAGTGCATTGCAACTATGCATAATAAAACGTAAAGTGTTACCAAGTGTTCTTCCTGTTGTTCAGATTCATTTTGTATCGTTTTCTGTTTGGTCTTGGTCTGCTTTGGTCAGCCAGCTGTTGAGATAGTAAAGAATAAGGAAACAAGCTGATCACACTTGGAACTTAAATGTGTTGTTGTTTTGTTCTTCAAGTAAAGTATGTATACAGCCCCTCCAGTATACTTGAGCTGAGCGAACTCCTCTAAGATCACAACTTAAAAGCAAAATGAATTCCTCGACAAGCCGCTGTATTATTCATGGCCACATTCCAGGTTCACATCAGAAACATATTTCAGCTGTGTCTGCCATTGCCATACCAAAGCAGTTTTTATTTCCCTTTTGTTCAATGTTGATATAAAACCCACTGAAAACAGGCTTTTATAAACCGCAGGAGTGTGCTATTCTAGTTCATTGAAAACAGGAAAAGAAGAAGGAAACAAAGCATGTAGAACGAATTCTCACAGTCGTGTGTAATCTAATCTACATCTACAAAACGCAAACCCCTGCATCTTAAAACGTTTGGCATGTTTCACCCCAACACCATCCCCTGCATCAACCAGAAGATACAAACACACTTACTTGAGCACTTTATTGTGGTGGAGTACAAGGGTTGCATTGATCGTACTCATTTACCAGAAATGCGGTCAAATAAACAAACGCAAATAAGATCAGACTAAAGTGCTGGACGCTCAAATCCTTCCAGTCTTGCGAAATATAGACAGCAGGTCTACTGGATAATGCAGTTTTTTTTCTACTGCTGAATCTCAGAAACAATCAATACTGCTCATCACATTAACTAAGTGGCAGTATTTATCAGTCCGGATTTACACATCACTCACAGGGGATAGTTAACTGACCTCTGTTACTGATCTTTAATTCCCCAGTAACACAATGCCCAGAGAGGCTAAGATAATGTTCCTCTGAGATTGGTGTCATAAAACCCACTTATAATACCATGCCTTGAAGAAGATCTAACGTATACATTTCAAGGCCAGCGTGTGTCCACAGTAGCAGGGGATCAAAGTAGAATTGCCAGCTGGAACTGTAAAGAGAATTTAATTGATAGTGTTTTCTCTTATAATAGACTTGTGTGACTTTGTCTATCACCTGTGTTTATACAAACCCACTGAAGCAGACTTTACTTAGTAGAACCACTGGCAACACAGAGCACCATTTACTGTGCATGAGTTTGCACGGTTTAGGGGAAGCCCATTACAAAGAATGGAGGTACCACATCCAATTTATTTATTTGCTGATAGATCAGGTAAAAAAAATTAAACAGATACATATTTTGGCATGCTTTGTATTTCAGTTGCCATTTAGAATCTGGAAAACGCGCAGTTCAATCACAGGAAAAATAAGATGTGAGTCGCATGCTATTTGTGTTTGCTAAGGTGGCCGTGCTGGGGAAAGAGATTGAAGAGATTTGAAGAGATAGGAAATCGGTTCCAATCTCTCCCATCAGCTTGATGGATGTTCATCGTTAAAGCTGAGGACTGAGGTTGGTGGTCAGGGCAGGAGATCGATATGCCTGCATTCCCATTGTGAGGAGGGGTTGGCAGTCACATTGAAAATATAGCACATATTAGCGTGCTGTAGTGAGACGACAGTGAGCACTTTGCATGCTGTAAGGGTAGTGAGACGACAGGGAGCACTTTGCATGTTGTAAGGGGAGTGAGATGACAGGGAGCACTTTGCATGCTGTAAGGATAGTAGGACGACAGGGAGCACTTTGCATGCTGTAAGGATAGTGAGGCGACAGGGAGCACTTTGCATGCTGTAAGGGGAGAGAGATGACAGGGAGCACTTTGCATGTTGTAAGGATAGTGAGACGACAGGGAGCACTTTGCATGTTGTAAGGGGAGTTAGATGACAGGGAGCACTTTGCATGCTGTAAGGATAGTGAGACGACAGGGAGCACTTTGCATGTTGTAAGGATAGTGAGTCCACAGGAGCACTTTGCATGTTGTAAGGTAGTGAGACGACAGGGAGCACTTTGCATGTTGTAAGGATAGTGAGACGACAGGAGCACTTTGCATGTTGTAAGGGGAGTGAGGTGACAGGGAGCACTTTGCATGTTGTAAGGTAGTGAGTCGACAGGGAGCACTTTGCATGTTGTAAGTGTCCCTAGTTTTTTGGTCACTCTTACAGTTAAAGCATGCCTGTTTTCCCATGCTTCCCACAGTAAAGTATATTTGCCATTGCTTACCATGCTTTTTCATTAAAAAAAAATGCTTTATCATATTTCTAAGTGCTTTACAATACTTGCAGTGCTTTACCATGCATCCACTGTGCTTTGTTACACTTGTTTTACTGAGGGATAATAAATAGCCACTGACTGTCTCCTGAGTCCCTATTAGGTTTGCTCTGTAAACATACATACATACATACATACATCCATACATTCATACATACATACAGCTTGCATCTTCTTGGTTGTTTTTGGTGTCCATATGGCCGTGGATAAACAGGGACAGTTTAGGACAGTTCCATTCCCAGTCTAGCAATTGCCAAAATGTATTGGGAATTATCAGAATAACAGACTGTTCTGTTAAATCAAACAGTCATGCCAACCGAAAATAATAATAATAATAATAATAATAATAATAATAATAATAATAATAATAATAATACTTCCCAGTTTTCTTAAGGCAGTAAACGGGATTCCATGACAGCAATGGATATCTATATTAGCACTCTGCTGCCATCCTGTGGTGTGATCAGGTATTGTTCTTTACACATACTGTATTCCCAGTAATTCCAGTAATTTATTCCTGTCCAGGTTTTTGCTGGTAGATATACTGGATATGTTTTGAAAAGGGTTACAGTGTATTTTTAAAAAGGGGGTGGGGCTCGAACACTTTGGTTTGTCAGTTTTGCAGTTTTTGGGCTGTTCATTGGTTTAGCAAAAAGCGTACGTCGCCATAGAAACGACACATCCACCCCCAACACATCCCCAATGCATGCTTTATTCTTGCGCCGGAAGTCAGTGGGAGTCGCTTGCATTTAGCGTTCCCTTGAAAAGCAAAATGAAGAAAAAACAACTGTAGCCAAAAAACAGTCAGCGACACGCACGTAGCGACTGCACTGCGGCGAAGGTAAGCAAAGGCTCCAGACACTGGCTTGTGTTTACTTACGTGCAGCAGACTTTAGATTCTGGAATGACTTCCCTATTCACGTGTGATTACGCATTCGTTACACTGCCATTCACTCCCAACATTGTAGCGTTTAATACAGCAAACCGAACCCAGGGTTTGCATGGTGAATGCATAATGTTGTGGGCAGTGTTAGACTTTTTCCATTATTTATTTATTTATTTATTTATTTATTTATTATATAACTGTTATCCAGCTGCTAATACCGCTGAAATGGAATGTTCGCATACACTCTCTGACGTGATTC
>CM060260.1:34056349-34261349 GCA_030684275.1 Acipenser oxyrinchus oxyrinchus
TAGTGAGACGACAGGAGCACTTTGCATGTTGTAAGGGAGTGAGATGACAGGGAGCACTTTGCATGCTGTAAGGATAGTAGGACGACAGGGAGCACTTTGCATGCTGTAAGGATAGTGAGGCGACAGGGAGCACTTTGCATGCTGTAAGGGGAGAGAGATGACAGGGAGCACTTTGCATGTTGTAAGGATAGTGAGACGACAGGGAGCACTTTGCATGTTGTAAGGGGAGTTAGATGACAGGGAGCACTTTGCATGCTGTAAGGATAGTGAGACGACAGGGAGCACTTTGCATGTTGTAAGGATAGTGAGTCGACAGGGAGCACTTTGCATGTTGTAAGGTAGTGAGACGACAGGGAGCACTTTGCATGTTGTAAGGATAGTGAGACGACAGGGAGCACTTTGCATGTTGTAAGGGGAGTGAGGTGACAGGGAGCACTTTGCATGTTGTAAGGTAGTGAGTCGACAGGGAGCACTTTGCATGTTGTAAGTGTCCCTAGTTTTTTTTGGTCACTCTTACAGTTAAAGCATGCCTGTTTTCCCATGCGTTTCCCACAGTAAAGTATATTTGCCATTGCTTACCATGCTTTTTCATTAAAAAAAAATGCTTTATCATATTTCTAAGTGCTTTACAATACTTGCAGTGCTTTACCATGCATCCACTGTGCTTTGTTACACTTGTTTTACTGAGGGATAATAAATAGCCACTGACTGTCTCCTGAGTCCCTATTAGGTTTGCTCTGTAAACATACATACATACATACATACATCCATACATTCATACATACATACAGCTTGCATCTTCTTGGTTGTTTTGGTGTCCATATGGCCGTGGATAAACAGGGACAGTTTAGGACAGTTCCATTCCCAGTCTAGCAATTGCCAAAATACCCACATATTGGGAATTATCAGAATAACAGACTGTTCTGTTAAATCAAACAGTCATGCCAACCGAATAATAATAATAATAATAATAATAATAATAATAATAATAATAATAATAATAATAATAATAATACTTCCCAGTTTTCTTAAGGCAGTAAGACGTGGATTTCCATGACAGCAATGGATATCTATATTAGCACTCTGCTGCCATCCTGTGGTGTGATCAGGTATTGTTCTTTACACATACTGTATTCCCAGTAATTCCAGTAATTTATTCCTGTCCAGGTTTTTGGGGAGCTGGTAGATATACTGGATATGTTTTGAAAAGGGTTACAGTGTTCATTGGTTTATCAAAAGGGGTGGGGCTCGAACACTTTGGTTTGTCAGTTTTGCAGTTTTGGGCTGTTCATTGGTTTAGCAAAAGCGTACGTCGCCATAGAAACGACACATCCACCCCCAACACATCCCCAATGCATGCTTTATTCTTGCGCCGGAAGTCAGTGAGAGTCGCTTGCATTTAGCGTTCCCTTGAAAAGCAAAATGAAGAAAAACAACTGTAGCCAAAACAGTCAGCGACACGCACGTAGCGACTGCACTGCGGCGAAGGTAAGCAAAGGCTCCAGACACTGGCTTGTGTTTACTTACGTGCAGCAGACTTTAGATTCTGGAATGATTTACTCATTCGTTACACTGCCATTCACTCGCAACATTGCAGCGTTTAATACAGCAAACTGAACCCAGGGTTTGCATGGTGAATGCATAATGTGTTGACGCGGTTTAAACTTTTCCGTTATTCAGTTTTTTAATGTTTTTTTTTACTGACCCGCTAGGAATGTTCGCATACACTTCTGGAAGTGATCGAAACATTGAACGTGTGGGCTGTTTTCAGGCTACCATGCAGTTATGAGGACCATTATTGTCAGAGGCGATTTATTTATTTATTTATTTATTTATTATATAACTGTTATCCAGCTGCTAATACCGCTGAAATGGAATGTTCGCATACACTCTCTGACGTGATTCGAAACTATTGAATTGTATAAAAGTGGTAGTAAAATCAACAGGTTTATTTATTTATTTTTAGAGGACAACATGAACGCTTGGAAGAGGTAATCAACCTGCATTGCATTTCATCTAGTTCCGCTACCCAAGAAAGGGTTTCCCCTCCCCTGCCTCCCTGCCTCCCTGCCTCCCTGCCCGTCATGGAGACCTGGAAACCGAACCCCCGGGCCAAGCCTTTCATTCCCCGGCAGCAGCGCAGCCTCTACCTCAGCTGGAAATACAAGCTCATCAACCAGAGAGCTGTTCGCAGATTCTGCCAGGTAAGTGCGTCTGGTTTCATCAAAGCTACCAGTTATCAGAGAATCTGTGGCTTGCGTAGCGCAAGAAATAGACATGCAGAGGGGCAGGGGATTCATTAAAACTACTGTGCCTGAGTGTAGCTCATGTAAGGGTGGAGGCTGGACATGAACAGGCGACCCTGTGCACCGCAAGCGAGCGTCTTAACCACAATACAAAAGAGATGGGCTCGTCTGCGTTCTCGCCAACAAGGGACAGAATCAGCTGCACCAGGTAGCACAGCAAATATACAGGGGTGAGGGATTAAATAACATTACTGGGGGTTCAGTTAAGATGGCACTAAATGCCTCCGATAAGTTATCCGTGGCTGTCTTGCCTGTTAGTATTTATTGCTTCTCTGTGTGCCCTTCCTTGCCCCTCAGACAGGCGCTGTGCTGTTCTTGCTGGTGACGGTGATTGTCAACATTAAGCTCATTCTGGACACGCGGAGAGCAGCGATCGAGGAGGAGGAGGCGGCTCAGGAGTACGGTGAGTGCTGTTAACATACTGGCACAACTTCCTGTTATTATTATTATTATTATTATTATTATTATTGACATTGGACTTGCTTAGCCCTGTCATGCATGAAATATTGAAAATATACCTTTTTAAAAACCATTTGAAGTAGTTTTGGACACATTATAAGTATATTTTATACGACTTCCACATAAAGAGCAGAATAGGCTTGTTCTATCCGAAAGGTTTATTTGCTGTGAGCTGCTATTCAGAGCTCGCTGACCTGCACCCTGTGTCTCTGATCAGACGAGGCTCTGCCCAACATGGAGACCCCTCGGAGACCACAGAGTGGGAGGAAGGTCCTGGATATCGAGGTCTATTCCAGCCGCTCCAAGGTCTACGTGGCTGTGGACGGCACCACCGTGAGCTAACTCATTTTAAATGGCTATTGGCAGGACAAAGAAGTGACATCTTCACTGACTACAAATATTTATATGTATAGATAATGTTCCTAAGTTGAACAGTAGAAAACTGTTTACTGTTTTTGGTGTATTATGATGATGATGATTCTGCCAGGAATTCTATTATACAATCCGTAATGTGAGCTGTATTTAAATAAATGAAGAGACATTGCTGGTTTTTCCTGGTTTTTTAGGTTCTGGAGGATGAGATGCAAGAACAAGGAAGAGGGGTCCATGTCATTGTGCTCAACCAGGCGACCGTGAGCATTTCCTCCATTGTGCACTGCAGGGGTGCAAATAAGACTCCTGTTGCATAGCAGTTTCACCCATTCCAGGTTTTACTAGAAGCTTGATTAGTCACAGTGAGTATAGTAGTAAAACCAGGAATGGATCACACCGCTATGCAATAGGGGACCTGTTCAGATCCCTGCCCTGAGATTAATCACTTTTCAGGGTTGGTTGTCAAAGATGCACGATCTGAGAAAATGTCTTTCCTTCCGCGTCACCAGGGTCATGTGATGGCGAAGCGTGTTTTGATACCTACTGCCCCACCTAAGATGAAGCTATGGTCCTCTTTTTGAACATGGTGACGCGTGGGAGAGTCCTGATCTTTACTATCAAGGTAGGCAACAGCTTCCTGGCTTCCTGTGCTTCACTGCACCCCTTACACAGCTGCTCTCTTCCATAGCCTTCCAGAGCGGTTTGATCCTTTCCTGGTTTTACTGTGAATTTAATAAGACTCACCTGAGCTTGCTGCTAATCAGGCATATAGTAAAGCCTGCGATGGGTGAAACTGCTGTGTGAGAAGTCTAATTTCCATCCCTGAATTATGACGGGCACAAGATGGTGCCAGAGACATCGTCAGACCAAATTATTGTTTTTTTTAAACCCCTCTGACTTCTACTTCTTTGTCAGCCTGGTAGAAAGACCTTGTCCGAACGTTTCTTTTTTTATATTCCATTACTGTTTTTCTTTTCTAAGGGTAAGTCTTTAGAAGCATACAGACATTCCTGGCTAATGGCACTGATGAAGGCATTGGCTGACAGTTTGTCTTCTTTCCTTGGGTTCTTTGTAAATGTCTTGCCTGTTCTGATACCCCTGCAGGATGAGGGCTCCTTCCATCTGAAAGAAGCAGCGAAGACCCTTCTGAAGGGGCTGGGCAGTCAGGCGTCCCTGTCACTGAGCTGGAGAGACATGTGGACCCTAGTGGTGAAGAAAGGAGGTGAGATCCACAGCCCACTGTAATGTTTCACACAGCCCCACTGTACTGTTCACACAGGGAAGGAGAGCTTTTCTTGTTTTGAAATCAACACATTAATGAATGGATTTAATGAATACCTGTGATCAATACTTCTGAAAGGCAGTTCCATCTACGAGTATCAGCACACCCCGAATACACACACACTTGCATGGTGATGCTTTACAGGCCAAGACAAATGAAAGCAGCTCTGAACTTCTCGTCTTTCAGGTCAAGTGTATGGGGAGAAACACTCAAAGTCTCCAGCGCTGTCCACGTGGGGTGATCCAGTGTTGCTGAAGACAGAGGTGCAGTTAACACCATCTGAAGGTAATTGGGGACAATTTTAAAAAGGGGAATTCAACAGGATTTTCTAAACCCATACCTTGTAGTTCAGTAGCTCAAAAATGAAGGAAGGTCTCTCCTGTAGATGGCCAGTTGTCACCCCTGGGGGGTCTAGTTGAATGATCCAGTGCTATGTAAATGTATCCCTGTTCATATCACTAAATATCACTGCTTGGGTCATTAATATCGCGCCCTGATGTTTGTTTTTATTGCTTGTTTGAAAGATGCCGAGTGCCTCTGGCCCGATACCGAGATGAATCGACGCAGGAAGATTTTCTGCAGCAAGGTGGAGGGCTATGGCAGTATCTGCAGCTGCAAGGATCCGGCCCCCATCGAATTCAACCCAGACCCAGTAAGCTTTTCCAGAGTGCTTCTCTTGTCCTTGTGCGTGCTTTGGGGGGATGCAGCGGTCTAGGGTTTTCATACAAGGCTGGATTACGAAATTAAGGAATCCCACAATTGTTTTGAAATTTGTGCTCGTTGAAGACGCAATCACTTCCATTGGGGTTTGACCATAAAACAAGCATTGCCAGTGTCTTGGATTGTATAATACGGCAAATGGGGGATCTGCTTACTGTTTAAATCATAGATCTTTTTTTCCAGCTAGCAGAAAATAACGTGTATGATGTTCCTGTGGCTGTTATCGCTGGAAATAGACCCAACTACCTGTACAGGTGAGAAATCAATAACAGTTAAAAATGCTTTACTCTACCAGTATGTATTTTTTTAATATGTGGCACAGTTGATGGTTCAAGTGTAAATCCTGACCGCTGCTGTTTTAACCACGTTGATATTCTTCCTAGAATGCTGCGGTCCTTGCTGTCTGCCCAGGGAGTGAATCCCCAGATGATCACTGTATTTATAGATGGATACTATGAGGTAAGAAAACGAAAGCAACAGATCATGTATATAGTTCACTTATTACTTGGCTTTTCACGCCTCTTGGGCTGTGCCTCAGACTGCACGATAAGGTCAGGGGAGCGCCCTGAAAATCGTATGGGAGAGTAAAACCTTTCACCAACTTCGCAAAATGCAATAAGACAAATCTGCTCCAACACCCCTTTCCATTGCTCGTGTTAGAGTGTGTTTAATCAGGAATGAGCATGCATACAGGCACTGCTCTCTTCATTGTATACAAAGGGTTTGCTTGAGCTAAAGCACAATCCAGTGTAGAAAATGAACCCTGTTTTTGAATGGTTTCCGCAGGAGCCGATGGATGTCGTGGAGCTCTTTGGTCTGAAGGGGGTTCAGCACACTCCAATCAGCATTAAAAACGCCAGGGTGTCCCAGGTACAGTAGGGCAGCTCAGACATCTTATTGACTCGTTTATTTAGAGCTAGTTATTCATCTTCCGGTAAGATGACTGCTGGCATGCCTTTGCGTTTTAATGACCTTTATTTATATTGCTCTCTTTCTAATGTCCTGCATTTTACTTTGTCCTATGCCAACAGCACTACAAGGCCAGCCTCACTGCCACTTTCAACTTGCACCCTGTGAGTATAACAGTGTAGCAGTGGGTGGGTAATTCTGAATGGGTGTTTTAACAGCTCATATCTTATCATGAACCACTTGAGATGCAGACTTCGTTTTTAATTAAAATGTGACGCTACCCGTTACTCCTGACCGCTGACGTAATGTGCCTTTGCATTGGGTACTCAGCTGTGTTCTTTGGTTCTGTTCCAGTTGCATTTGTTATCCAGTAAAAGGAACCTTGCACTTTCACTTATTATTGCCATATACAGGACAGAGGTTAAAGCATTCAACAAGAGATCCGATTTCCCCTTGTATTACACCCTTGGGGGTGCTTTGTTTTTGTCCCTTGCACTGACAGCCACGCTGCTCTTGAAAGACAGTTGAGCGTTTCTCAGGGAGCGTGTGCTTGTGTTTCTCAGGGAGCGTGTGCTTGTGTTTCTCAGGGAGCGTGTGCTTGTGTTTCTCAGGGAGCGTGTGCTTGTGTTTCTCAGGGAGCGTGTGCTTGTGTTTCTCAGGGAGCGTGTGCTTGCGTTTCTCAGGGAGCGTGTGCTTGTGTTTTTAGGATGCACAGTTTGCAATCGTCTTGGAGGAGGACCTGGATATCTCTGTTGACTTTTTCAGGTAAACCAGTTCATTTTAATACCATCTTTCCACTCAGTATAATGCTAAGAGATGACTGTTATGCATTAGTACTCTGCACTACGATCATGTCTGATTGAATGAGCACAACAGTTTGTGTCCTTGGCTTAGCAAGGACACAGAACAAAGTCAATCATCAATGATATGTACGTGGCACTGGGGAGGGGGGTTTAGGACACCTACTGTACCGCAGGATCATGACTGCTCTGCGTGGAACCTGATGGACTACAAGGATTAACATCCTTAACAGCTTTTCATATAATAATAAATACATAAATAAATAAGCAATAATTCAATCTAGGAATGACTTGAGTGTTAAATATCTGTAGACCTGCTAGAGCTACTGGTTTTGATTTTATTTATTTGTTACTTGGTGTTTTCAGTTTTCTGAGTCAGACGGTTCATTTACTTGAAGAAGACGAGAGCCTGTACTGTATTTCAGCCTGGAACGATCAGGTAGGTGATGTGAACCGATGTTTATATTGATATTGACTGCGGAGGACGGGTGGTGGTCTCGCTCAGCCCAGTTGGCAAAACTCTTTTAAGTCCCTGTTGCTGGCATGGTACGGATGTTCCAGTGCTTTTTTTTTTTAATGGATTGTTTGTGGCTATGATTTAACCTCTTGCACTTTGAGACATGTAACTGCTCTAATACGGCCGCACATGAATGGAGTGTATTTTTATTATGTTAAACATCCTTAACCAGTCCCATTGAGAAGCATGTAACTCTCTCTCTCTCTCTGCTGTCTGCAGGGCTATGAGCACACCGCAGAGGACCCGGCCCTCCTGTACCGTGTGGAGAGCATGCCTGGACTGGGCTGGGTCTTAAAGAAGAGCCTTTATAGTGACGAGCTGGAGCCCAAGTGGCCAACGCCAGAAAAGGTACTTCAGTGTGTCTGTTGTGTCAGACTTCCATTTCACATTCACAGAGATCCGACTCATCCTTATAATGGTGAGGGTTTACAACACACTAAATAATGTGCACCGATAACAAAGCACATGTTGCATAACATACACAATAGCTCTTGCATTAAAAGAAACGTGATTATTATTTTCTCCGCCACAAACACACCCTTATTAAAAGAAGCTTGCGATACAGGATAATAAAATACTGTAGCTAGTGGACTGGGTTGCCGAGACACACTCGTTCTTCATTATTCCCTGAGTCTGTTTTTGATTACATTGCCTGATACTGTTGTCTTGTTTGTTTCTTCCCTGTGTAGCTGTGGGACTGGGATATGTGGATGCGAATGCCTGAACAGAGAAAGGACCGGGAGTGCATCATTCCCGACGTGTCCAGATCTTACCACTTCGGCATTATTGGGCTGAACATGAATGGATACTTCCATGTGAGAATCCCATTTTCTACTTCTGTGCAGAACTGTGTGCAGCGGTGGAAGTAAGACTCCTATTGCATAGCAGTTTCGCCCAATCCAGATTTGTAATATGTGCTTGATTATCCCCAGTGCATAGGTAACAAACTCAGGTGTGTCTTATTAAACTCTTAGCATAACCATGAATGGATCAAACTGCTATGTAATAGGAGTCTCATTTTCATCCCTTGTGTGTGACAGCTCTGTAGGAAAGCCATGTTTGCACTAAAGTGCTTGTCTCACAGACCTAGTTAGGACTATTTACAATGTGAACTTAGGTAAGTCAGACCAAGATTATTGCTAAGCAGGCCTGCTGAACCAGCAGTAACCTCAGTATATTAAAACTGTATTACAGTGGGGATAGATGGTGCAGCTTCACCCAGTATGACTGGAATCCAAAAAACTAGCATGTGTATAAATGTGTGCCTTTTTCTTTCTTTCTTTTAGGAAGTTTATTTTAAGAAGCATAAGTTGAACACAGTTCCTAATGTTCAGTTCAAGAAGGTTGACGGGTAAATATGCAGCAGCCTTTTGATTTAACTAATGTGCATGAAAGAAATGAAGCGATTATTCAGGGAAGAGGCATCTGAGCACTCGGCTAATCTACCATGACCACTAAAGAGAGTTAAGTGGTCTTAATGGAGTGCTGGGGGCCTTATTAGAGAAGAGAGAGAATGAGCTTCCAAACTGAAAGAGACGGCCCCTTAAGTGGTGATCTTAATAGTGGTGATCTCAAAGAGTGAGTTTACTGTATACTGCATTCTCTATATATGTCATCAAACTGTTAAAATGAAAGGTTTCTTTAAAGGTGAATTAATACTGGATTGTCTTTCCTATGTGAAGTTTGAAAAAGGATGCCTATGAGACAGAAATTCAGAGACTGCTCGGGTGAGTATGTGCATCCCTATTCCTGAAGGCATGGCCGCTGTGGCCCCTGTACCAGACTCTTCCATCCCTGCTGCAACTGCCTGTTTTATCTACGATCTGTTTTGTCTCAGTGAAGCGGAGTTGCTGGATCACAGCAAGAACCCGTGTGAGGACTCCTTCATTCCAGACACGGAGGGCAAAACCTACATCATGTATATTAAAATGGAACAAGAGGCTGACAGCACTGCATGGACTGAGTTGGCCAAGGTAGGGGCATAGCTGAGCACCGGGGCAGAAAGACTCCATGGGATCAGTTGCGGTGTATCATTTTGTTTTTATGTGACCTTGAAATCTATACTGAACACACGAGAGCTGTCTCGTGTGTTCAGTATAGGTTAAGCCCTCAATGCCTAAAGCCTCTGAAATAGAACTCTTAAAAGGATAAGATTTAGCCCTGTGACGTGCATAAAGATATTCTAAGATATGTGGCTACACAAGAAACTTTTATATTTAGGAAACATGACACACATGTTATTGAAAGATCTAGGTTTCTCGTTTTTGTCTCTATCGGATTGCTTAGCTGTTCTTGACAGTGTTCAGGAGAGTTACTGTAACCCCATTTGTGTTTTTTTCCACACTCGTAAGAGACCTCTGGTGTAAGCGGTCTCAGTGGGGTTGAGGCTTCTGATTCTAATTGTATCTCTGAATTGGATGGCAGAGAATAGTCCCTTCCCAGAGCAAGCTCCCCTGTACGTGGGCAGCACTCCCCTCTTCATCGGTCTTGTCTTACCTGCTTCAGTGCCTCCACGTCTGGGATCTAGATGTCCGAGGGAACCACAAGGGACTGTGGCGTCTCTTCAGGAAGAAAAACCACGTTCTCGTTGTTGGATCTCCTGTGTCTCCCTACTCGTAAGTAACAGGCAGCTTGTCACAGAGAGTCTTAAGTTGTGCTGCTCCGAATGGCTTAGAGGCTGAAATGTAGTACTTTAACAGGATTGGCTGATCTCTACGGATAAATTGATGTATATGTATCACTATGTGATGCTGCTGCTGTGGTGGTGGGGAACAAAACAACAATGTCAACCTCAAGATGATGCTACAGGTTTTAAATCTTCAATGCTTTTCAGTACAAACAAGATCTCTGCTTTAACCTCTAGATGGCACTGCCTGAACAGTAATTGCCTGTGCCTGTGTTGTAGTGCAATGTTAAATATGCAATTTCATGCTTGGATTTAAACGTTTTGTAGATGTAAGATAATGATTAACTTGTACCAGTTGAAACTTGTTTTCTTTTCTTTTACAAGAACAATAACATCTTTTATCTGGATCAAATCTTTTCATTGACAGTCCATGTTTTGTAAATGTTTTTCTTAGTGTAAAGAAACCCGCACAGGTGACCCCGATACATTTGGAGCCCCCTCCGAAGGAGGAAGGAGCAGCTCCTGAACAGACGTGATCTCCAGGTGCGCAGCATCTGTGTGTGACATGACAGCCGCTGTGCAGCCACGACAACCACTAACCCAGCCTGGTAACCAGCGCAGAGTCTGCTCAGAGCACGGGGCAAAAGGGAATGAAAACCATATCGATGGACAGCAACCTTTTTTATTTATTTATATTTTGTTCGTTTTAGTTGCAAATCAGTCCTGAAATGTTTTACATACAAAGCCTTTAACAACGGGGTTTTCTTTAAACTTTTTTTTTTTTTCTTAATGGCTAATGTGTTGTTGTTGTTGTTGTTGTTGTTGTTGTTGTTAAAAGTATATACTGGCATGCGTCTTCTTGTGGAATCAAAGGAGAACTAGAAGGCTTAGACGCATATAACAGTACTCCATTTTTGGTGGCCCTTCCTGGAAAGATGGATCCATTGGTATTCCAGTATCTTAACCATGGCAGATGTAAATTCTGCCGCTCCTTAACTTTATTAATCCGGCTAGTGTATTTCACCCAGGAGTGGTTTGTTGACCAATTAACATTACTGCATATACTAAACAAATAACAAATACAGTGAAATTAGGTCTGCGAACATGTACATGTATACATTCAAGGGAGATTGGGCACTGGTAAATCATTCAAATAGAAGCCATTGTGCTTTTTTGTGGCGGGGTGGGGGGCTGTTATTTAAAGCTTCACTCCAGACTGTATTGTTCAGTGTGCTTCAGTTAGGTGTGGGGGTGTGCAGAAACTCCTACTCTTACTCGCCATTGCTTTTCAGAAGTGATCATCAATAGTATTAATGTGTTGATTTCAAAACTAGAAAAGCTGTCCTTCCTTCAAGATTTCAGTGGCGTACCAGTCCATGCCAGTTAACCTCAATGTTTTAAAAGCTGATTGGAAGAATGTTTTCCTGTTGTCCGTGGCGCTGGCGTTTGCACTGCCTTACTGGTGTGCTGAGGGCATGAACTGCCGATGAAAAGTGAGTTTACGGCCTTGGCATGACTGTTAGAGGCATGAATGAAAATACCTTACTGAAACCCAGACTAGCTCATTAGGTCCGAATATTAGCTACAGAATATTGTATTCCTCTTGTTTTTTTGTATATAAACTGTAACTTATATTTATTTAACTCAACTGCCGCTCTGTCACTATGAGGGATAGTTTTAGTGTGGCTTTATTAACTTTATCAAGGAGCAAAGCGCAGGATCAGTGATAAACTGCCTGATTTTATGATCTGATGTGTGTAATATATATATTTTAAATTTGTTTTTTTGTTTTCTTATTAACTTGTATTCATGGCACATCATTTAATTGTGTGGAAATTCTTTCTTTTTTGTTTTATTTTGTTAATGTTAAAGTTTTGGTAGTAACTTGAATCCAGTAGTTTTATGTTTTATATTGTTGTCTCAAACTGAGCATGGTCAACTACATTTCATATTAAGTGTTCAATTTATTTATCCATAAGTATTTCCTGTTACTTTTCTACTGTGAAGAAGACCATTTAACTGTTGCATTCTGGATTTCTAAGGAATATATATATAATTTGTAAAGCTTACAAAGAAAAAAGCTTCAGCGGTAATAGCTTGCTTTTCATAAGTGCATTTTGCATATAGTCTTTTGATCTGGGTTATTTAGATGGATGCGTAGTATATTTTCATATAAATTGATGAATTAAAAAATATATTAATACCCAAAGTAAACTGCATCTAAGGGTCAAACATATTGGTGAGTGTTCATGATGTTTTCATTTCAGAAACGACGTTCAAGTACAGGGCTTGAGTACAATGCTAGCATTTTATTAGTGCTTTCTGTTTCTGTCGCTGCTGGGTCAGAGCCATTTGTAATTGTACAGTTTTTATATGAATTACTTTTTTTTTTTTTTTTTTTTGTATTATTTATGCATTTGAATGTAATGTTTCAGTAGGTAGTAAAATATTCTCCACAGCACTGTTCAGCGGACCTGTCGGCACAGAAAAAGCCCTTCTTCAGGTGTGTAGAAAGAAAAGTAAGCCCAGCGCAGTAAACTTGTTATTTTTCAAGAATTCTGCAAATTGGCTTATTTTCTTTAAGCACTGAGATGTTATTTTCTTGAACTGTAGTCAACAGATGTTCAATTTGCGTTAAGAAAAGATTCACAGGTTTGTAAGGAGGTATAACTGCAGTGTACAAAAAATATTTGTACATTTTATTTTGAATGTACACGAAAGGTTTAAATGAGAAATTACACACCCACACACACATGTTTATTAAAAAATTGGTGCAGGTTCTTACTGTAGTAAAAGGCAGGAGTGCTGTACATTTAGTGGTACTGTTTACCCAGGACTTAATGGAAAAGTATTGAACCGGGGTAGTCTTTCACAAGCTGCTGGGTGCATTTATTTGCCAATGATTGGAAAACCAATCGTTTTTAGCACTACACCTTACTGGATTTCGTTTTGCTTTATGGCTTTTAATGTATTCAACAAAGAGTTTATTGGGGGTACTCAGTTGAAAATAACCTGCAGTGTGTTTTCTCGGCTCTTATTAACCACCTGTCCCCACAGCGGAATTGGATGTTGCAAGTCTGATGTTTAAGTTGGGATTTTAAAGTAAATGTTCTGGAAGTAGTTTATTTAACTTTGATACAGAGATTACCTGGAGTTTTAAAGAAATTTGTCGTTTTTCTTGCATTCCCCTTTATCACATTGCAGACTGTTTAGAACAGGAGCAGGTAATCGATGTGCCATAACCCGGTGCCATCCTCCGGAGAGCAATCTCCATTGCAATTTACCAATTTACCAGCCTTCGGGGAGAGTAAACCAGTACACCCCTTCACTCGTTCCATCCATTTTAGTGTCTGATCGACTGTGAAGGAGTGAAGCTGTTGCAGTAGATACTGCTCACTGTGCAGAAAAGCCACGAGTACTGTAAGTTTATTAAGATGCGATGCTATCTGCTCGGGGTGCAGTTTTACAGGGCTTTCTTAAACATGTAGAGAACAAAGGATCCGTTTTCAGTTTTTTCAGAATGTATTTTGCCATTGCTTCTTTAAACGTCCACTAGGCTGCCTGAGCAACTGAATTACTAAAGAGCATTTGAAATGGCTCATCATCTTGGTTGTGGTGGTGATCCCTATTTTTTAAAAAGCTGAAGGACTCTAGCCATGAACTCCCTCCCTACAGTTTCCCCCGGGGCTTAGATTAACGCGGACTCCCATGGACACCTTATCTGTGGGGTCGTTTCATTGGAAACAAAAGGCTTGATTAGGTTTCAGTTAAACGGGCAGTTCAGAGAGAATGTGTACCTGCACAGAATATGTGTGTTATCTGCTGTGATAGCATATGTACGCTTTCACACTATCACAGTATTTGCATTTCATAGTTGGCACTGTTAGTCACTGCAGCATTTTAACCTTTTAAGCTCTTACGTGTCTATTTGCCTTTCTCAAGCTGTGTGGAACTTGATCGTGTGAATATTTGTTTTATTCCCTTTAGAAACGCATTTGTAATCATTGAAAAGGAATTAACTTTAGGGATTGGTAAACCTATCCGGTTTCTGTTTCTGGTCGTGGCAGTTGTGATTAAAAAGATTGCAGACAGACCATACTATAACCTTACTGGAAACAGAAGGTGGCTACTGTGTTTGATTAAACCAAGGAGACCAAACTCAAGCCCTTTGTTGAAATAAAAAAACATCATCAACAAAAACATTGAGACGTGTTCTGAGGCTTGATTAGAGGTTTGTTCAAAGGGGGTTACTGAATTGCGCTAAATACGACATCAACAAAAACATTGGGGCATGTTCTGGGGCTTGACTAGAGGTTTGTTCAAAGGGGGTTATTGAATTGAACTAGAATATTTCAAAACAGCCACTCAGCCCATCGACTATGTAATTATTCTAGATTTTTCTGATCACATACAGTACTGTATTGCTTTCTACACAATATATTTGTTAATGTTTCAAATAATATGCATGCTTTAAAACTTCATGTGGCAAGCTAGTTGCTGTTATTCATAATAGTTATCCACATAACTACTGCAGCTGGTGAAGTTCAAAATGCTCAATAAGAAGATCAAAAATAACTCGTGATTAGACAGAGAGCGAAGGCTGTATGTCTCACTCCATCATGAGCTCACCACACAGTGCGGTATGAAAATCTATACAAATGCTTCATTTGATAAATCCCCATGATTTTAACACCAAGGAACAGAGCCACCTCCTGTGTGGCTATCCCATGCAAATAACTCCCAGCTGCAGAGCTAGGTGTTGGCTGAATGGAGCTGCATGTCAGAATCCTCTAATAAAAACAAACTATACTGTTTAGTGCAGGGGTTCCCAAAGTTTTGGCGATGGAGGGCCAATTTCCAGAGGTTGCTTGGGATGTGGGGATGGGGATGGGGGGCGCACAAGAAAATGTACCACTCATGAAACCGAAATATGTCCCAAATCATACCTTTTTTTATTTCCTATACATTTTTGCATTTAAATTAGGAATGTATATTACTACCACTGCAACACCAGCAGCTTTGAAATGTATTTGTATTTTATCCTGTGTCTTGGTGACACAACAGGCTTAGGTTTGGATCACCAGTATCATGCTGTCACATCTTACATTATCCTGGTCACAATTAAAGAAGATAATACCGAAATAGAGATACTTTAAACTATACTAATTAAACTCTTCTGTGGATTATTCTTCAGCAGTGAGGCAGAATGCATCTTGACAACTAACCACTTCACTAAGAGCTGAATGTATGTACAGTGAACTCTGCTTAATACGAATCTCTGGGGACCATACAAATAGTCTGAGATGTGCAAAGTTCGAATTAAACTAATTATGTAAATTGCTCCATGGTGTGGACATTTAGAGCCATTTCCATACAAAATGTGCAGAAATAAAACAGACGTTTACTGTATTTTACCTTGATGTTTTTATTTATTTTTTCTTTCTGAATACAACGAAATAATCACACATTTCTATTTAAAGAGCAGCATTAATTATTCATAAATTCTCTGCCATTACATACGATTGCTACGTAACATCCTACTAGCTACTGTACTGTAGCCTAACTGTAGTCTTATTCAGAAACATTGTACAAAAAAGTAATGGAACAGTAACAATTTTAAACTAGCTGGGTACTGTTACTACAGTAGTGCTTTCCCCAACAAAAGATCCAAGTTGAACACCAAAACTACAACGCTGTACAAAGAGCATTTTCCCAATTTAGTTGAAGCTGAATACAGTTTTGCTATTAAAATAATAAAATAAAATCTAACACAGAAACAGTGCCTGTATACTGAACCGTAACGTTTCTTGCAGTCACTCTGTTAACATTACAGAAGCTAGCTAGCTACTTCAGCTGCATAAATTAATCTAATGTTGTTTGGATGGTACCTTCACGTCTTGATATCAGTTACTGAGCATCTTCCCCCATGGAAAGCGATAGGAGGCGACAAAATAATAATTTGAGAAAAGTGCTAAGGGCTCAAGTGCTGTTATAACATGTGGAGGGATTGAGCCGACTGCAAAACACAGAACACAAATAAAGTTCTTAAGCATTGTTCTTTTATTAAACGAAAAATGCCTTCAGCCTTTCCATATTACATACAATTATGTTGACCTACTCATGATGTAGCCTATTGAAAAGTTTCACTTGGGTCCATTAATTGTATATTATTATTATTATTATTATTATTATTATTAATGGTGGATCAACTTACCTACTGTCCGCTTGCGTGAGATTTGTTGTGCTGACTTCTCCCGGCCACAATCTCTGACAACCTGGGCTCAATTCCCGTTGTCGCAATGCGAAGGACTGATTGTAGGTGGTCATCGGTCAGTCTGGATCTCAATTTGGATTTGTTGATGTTCATGGTGGAGTTCAAGGTTTTCTCACAAGTGTATGTGCTTCCAAACAGAGGAGCCATTCGAAAGGCATGCTGGTGAAGTGCAGGGTGAGCTGTGGGGGGCCGCACTTTGGGAACCCCTGGTTTAGTGCTAATTCAGTGAAAGCGGCATTGCTTTATGCCAGCGAGAGACCAGGGAGATTTCAACACACAACCTTATTTTTTAAGTTATTTTCTGTCGTATGTTTTTCTGCAGTGATTGTACTGGAACATGAGATGCATCCATTCAAATAAAGAAGCTATTAGGTTCATTTTCACTTCATGTGATTGAAAGGTATTGGGTTGTATTGGTTAAGTGTTATCATTTGTGAACACTAGGATAGTTTGGGACAGTTCAGGCTTTTCAACTCGCATTGCAATGCATTCTGGTAAGTTTAGTCCTATTATGAAAGGTACCTGAGACAAGTAAAACATACCAGAATGCTTTGCAAAGCTAATTGAAAAGCCTGAACATTCAGAGTGTACATGGAGTCATAACTCATATGGTAACCTTATATTGGGTTGTATTGAGTTTTGGTGCACCCCATATTCATAGAATAACTCAACAGATAATTACTTTTCGTCTTTACTATCTGTAGCAAATGGCTGGGACATGTTTGCAGAGGTGGGATAAGTAATAAGAAGGATATTTTTTTAACATATAAATGTGAATGTTCAACATATCCCACATTTACCACAATTGGTCATTTCCTTTAAATTACATACAGCAAGAAAAAAGAAAATGGAAAATGATTTAGCCATCATTCTGATCATAGGTACTCTGAGGCCATATGCACTCCTAAAAGATTGCTCAAGAATACATGGCATGTATGTAGCCATTTTGGTGACTCAGATGGGCAATTTAAAAGCAGTTAAAAAGCTTTTCCTCCTCATTCAAATGTGAATTTCAATGTTATAATACTGTAGCGAGCCAGCTCACATCCACACAGATTAATAGGTAGAATAATTCTATTTTACAAACAAAATAGAATTCTATCTTACAAACCACAGTCTTCATGTTGCGAGCTCACTAGTTCTGTTCCAAATGACCTCTGATTGAGTAAGGATTGCCCTTACACGGCAAACAACATGCATGCCATTTCTCTTGATGGCATGTCCCTCCTCAGAGGAGACTAATATTATCGCACCAGTCTTCAAGCAAATCCAAGACCATTTAATCTTCCAGCAAGCTAAGACGTGTATTATATATAATAAGCAGGAAACTTACATCTGTATTTACAGCTTCACTGACATCGGCCCAGAACAGAAACCTTCTAAGGAATAACAGCCTCTTTATACAGTAGCTGGGTGGATATTATGTAGGTACAAAAAATAAGGATTTTGTCTCATCATTATAAGGGATATTTTAACAAAGATCTGAAGCCAGGCTATCCTTAAAAAATCATTTTAAACATGTTCTACTGTACTCATGCCCTGAGGCAGCTGTAGGCTTCCTGTGCTGGAGCATGTGGGTGATACTTACTGTAAAGGACTCCCATGCCTTACAAATGACTTGTTTGCCTCCAGATCACGCCTCAGTAATCACAGTAGTTGATAGTAATTTTCATCATGAGTCAAAGGGTTCATTGTTCATTTTCCAGATCTTCAGTTTTCAGGATGTTGGCAGGATATTTTGAAATCCATTTGTGAAATGTGTTTGTAAAACAATACAAAGGATTCGGTAAGTCCCTCAAGTCGGGTTTTTTCTTTGAGACCAAAACAAGTAACAGACAGCCCCCATAGCCAAGCCTGGGAATTCAAAATGAGATCTATCACGAGGACGATCACGACGTACATCAACAAGAATAACATAGAATAGGAAAGTGCAATGAAATGCTTAATCACAAGCGGATTAAGTGGTTCTCCAGAGATATGCAAAAATGTAAATGTGACACAAAGACAGATGGATTTACAGACACCTCCATATATCCCCCAAATCTGATACTCTCAATAACTTACTTGTGCTTAATAAAGTTAATGCCAAGTTTCATGTCAATTGGAAAAGCGTTTCTCTAGATAACTGGATTTCATCCTTAGTGATAATAAACTTGATACAGTGCCCTTAATGCACAAAGACAGAGAGGAGGGTTTATGTAGCTATTGTTTTTTTAAAAACACACACAAGTGATGTGGTCAGAGTGCTGCTCCTCGGACAGGGATCTTAATCTACTGGGATATAAACCACTTTATACCGCATGCAACAACCAACCCCCCCAAGCCCACTGTAGGGCGAGATTCCTTCTCAGTGTGATTATTTTGTAATGGCTTTCTAATTGATAGGCTACAGTGAGGGCTGGGTTTTTTAACATCAGTAATTCAAATGAAACAGCCCTCTTAAAATAAAGGCTTTCATTTCCTTGGTCTCTTCTGGCTTCTTGCTTTGCATTTTCCAGAAAGCTGATATGAGCTTTCACCCACCTGGTATCAGCAAAAAGATAATAAAAAATAAAAATAAAAATACAATTCAAACAGTTTTTTTGTTCAGCCTTTTGATTAAGGGTTGTAATGAGGGTTACAGGCACCCTGCAGTATCCTGCTGATATATTTCTTAACTACATTTCTCCACTTTTATTCAGAAGCATTCCCCAGGAAAGAGCATTTTGATCGTGAGAGACTTGGTTTGTCCATTATTAAAGCTTCCTCTGGCAACAATAGTGGTGTATTGTGGGGACAGTAAATAAGCATTGTTGCGTGTGGGAGCCTGATCTGGATGCACTGCACCACAGTATGATGTTCATAATGGAAGCGAACACTCCTAGATAAAAGAGTCCTTTTCTCAGAACAACAGCCAGCAGCTGTTCGAGTTTAATGTAAGCTATCAGATATCAAACCACAGCACATGCCTGTTTATCTATTCCTGACCTATTCCTGCTTCAGAGTATTTAAAATACCTCCTTGTACTCTTCAGGGCAGAGTTGATCTCTTAACCTTGCAGAGGGTTGTATCTGCTCCCTGTAGACAGAGTGCTTCATAAACAATGCACTATAAGTAAACACTATTATTACAGAACAGGGTGTTATTATTTATTATGAGCACTTTGTCATGACGTGTGTAAATGAGACCTGCGTCCACACATTCATCAACACTACATACGTTCCTGAAACAAAATAACACATGCTTTCCTTACGGTCTGTGGCTTGTCTGGTGTATAAGCTGATTGTTAAGGCTTATGATGTACACATAGACCTAGTTTAAAGTCTATCTGGACTGAACAAAAGTGGGAACAATTTATTTTGAGATACATTAGTAACAATGTACGGTAATTATGGATGAGATTTCAATGAGATGATTTCATATGAACTATCCATTAAATAATCAATGATCCGTGCAGCACATATTAGTATCAGACCATCATTATGCATAGCTGTCATACTTACATTCGGTCACTAGTGAGGGTTAGGGATTCATTTGAATGGGACCGAGTGGTCTTGGAAAATAGCAAATTGACACTCAATTCTATGACTAGTTTAATGGGAAGATGTGCCTAGCACAAAGACATAATAATAATAATAATAATAATAATAATAATAATAATAATAATAATAATAATAATAATCTCTGTTGATGCGTTTGGTCTGGATTTATAAATGCGTACGGAAAAAAGAAAGTACTGATCTGATAACACAGGTGTTGTCACAGGTATTTGGAGCAGTCTTATCGCATTGCAAATAGCCACCTTTTCGCAATGCAAATACTGTATTTTTTATCAGGAATACACACCTGTGTCCATGCCACTGTTGTTTGTTTTTTCACTTGGTGATTTCACTGGAAACATTATGAAAATCTTGTATATCCGCCTGTGCTTTTTCAGCCTGTGATTACAGTATGATGCAAAATTTGCTGTGGTTCCATCCACGATGCCTGTTTGAAGAAGCTTGTATCCAGTGTGTATTTTTTAAATGCGAGAAGCGAGAGGAAGCATTGAAGGCAATGATTTAGGACTGGAGTTGTAAACACACCCCATAGATGAAGCACATCAAAATGTAAAGGCAGAGTCCTACATTTTGCTCAACAGATAGATCATGTGTTGTCATGAACGCAGAGGGGCTGTACGAGCATCTGGTGTGTCATTTTCAGCCTGACCTTGTTTTTAAATTCCTTCATGGACTAGGGCCATCCTATCTCCAAGAACTACTAACTCTGTATATTCCTGTTCTTTCTTTGAAATCAGAAAAATGTTTTTTTGTTCCAAAAAATCGCCTTTTTGCTGTTGAGCTGTCCTCTTTGTGGAACTCTATTCTCTTTGACATTAGGCAGGTTGAAACACTGGCTTTTTTTAAAGTCTAAATTGAGCACTTGAATGTGCTTTTATATAATTGGTTGTAGCTGGAGTGCATTGCACATATGAGCTTGCTTGTTTTGAACTTTGTACAGCGCTCTGGGATGCCATGGTGCGAAGGCCACTATATAAAAATACATTTGTAATGTATTGTATTGTATTGTATAATCTCTCTATGCATCAAGGGGTTCTGTGACATCATAAACCACAAGAGAAGCTTGATGTCACTGTGGATGAGAAAGATTACACAGACTCTTGGAACACCATGATGTTGATTAGGGCAAACTGTCTCGGACATGACTGGGCAATGAAATTACTTCAGGAGTAATCCCCCAGTGAAGGAATGACCCAGGACACCTGGAGAAATAGAATATCAATAGGTGTATACTAGAGGCAGAAACCCAAAGAAGCAAGCTGCTTATGAAAGTCAATGGGGGGGAATCTGAACCACTCCACTGACTGCATTTTAATTAAGTGTGATTCTTTTGTTAAATTAAATGTTATGATTAATGATAAAAAATGTACATGACCCCCTAAGGGGAACAAGCTCCATATTACTATGTTGTCAATGCAAATGGTCTGGTGTAATAAAAAATGAAACGGTCGCTTTTGTAAGATTTTATCTTCCTTCATTCAAAATATCGAATATTTTTTAAACATTACATTATTGAGTTGAATTGACCACAAACATTCACTGTATACAGTATTTAATAAAATTTCAATTAACTGCATTTTCAAAATGAAAAAGTGTTTAGAGAGAGTATTTTGGCAAACCTGTACAACTCTGTTATAGCCTTGAATATTTAAGGTACTACTATTTAAGGAAAGGAAATGTCAGGAGAAGCCGTTGTAAAGCTGAATGCTTCATTATGTTGTTAACCATTTAATAATGAACCTTTGCATGAGGTTTATACATTTTAAGCTGGCGTTACAAAGATCTACCACTGCTTGGATCATTAAAATAGACCTCACTTTCTTTTCAAGTTACACTACTGCACCATCCACCTGTGGGATTTAAAAAAATAAAAAAATAAAACACAAAATGTAACAACTAACATTCCTGGTATGGCACTTCAAATGTAAATGTGCGCAAGCAAGGGTTTGAATTGAAGAAGAAGAACTGCAAAGATTTCAAGGTAGACAATACTTCCTTGTGTTAGTTGCTCAAATCAAAATTGTTTTCATGTCACAGCCTAAACTCTGCACAAGGGTAGAACTCCTGAAAAATACAAATCCACTCCAATAAGCTGCTTGAAAAGTTACCAGTAAAATTTGACAAAACTGATCAATTACTTTTTGTCCTCCCCAAAAAGAGCATTCCGATTAAATATGTTACAGAAATTTCTACAGAAATATTTGCAGCTCTCCTATTGCAGAT
Organism: Acipenser oxyrinchus oxyrinchus; assembly: GCA_030684275.1. Classification (NCBI taxonomy): domain Eukaryota; kingdom Metazoa; phylum Chordata; class Actinopteri; order Acipenseriformes; family Acipenseridae; genus Acipenser; species Acipenser oxyrinchus. The sequence continues at coordinate 34,078,377 of CM060260.1, forward strand.
CACTGATTTTCTTTTAACTGACTCCATTCTTGTCGATATGACAGTACAGGACCATGGACACCACCATAGCAGCAATCTGTAAAATAAATACATACATAGATAAGATGATTGAGGCGCTGCATACTCTCAGCTGCTGACCAGGTAAACCCTGCCTTCCTCAGCTCTGTGTATATATATATATATATATATATATATATATATATATATATATATATATATATATATATATATATATATATCATCCACAGCAGCATTTAGGTGCCTGAACCTAGAAGTTGGAGCATCACGCCTCACTTTAAGTCTTATACTGTATTTATACAAGTCCTGAAGAAAAAAAAACTGATTTAGAAATTAAAGATCCATATACAAACAATGAATTTGCACAGCAGTGTTTTAAAAAGCATTGGGATATCTGCCTTTCTTTTCGCTCTGCATCGCACTTGAGCCATTCTCTTTAAAACACTCTTACCTCGAGAGCACAGATCCCGGCTGCAATCCCACCGACGATGTTTGCATTCTGTTTCAGGGTCAGCAGCAGTCGATTAAAGCAGCCCTGAAGGTTGAATGAGAAAACAAACAGGATTGAGATGTGCATGAGGAAAAGAGCGGTCCCCTTTGCATCTCAGACCTCCAGTGGAATTCCATCAGCTAAACTTCAATGGAATAGCGAAACGCACTTCAATGGAATAACGAAACACACTTCAATGGAATAACGAAACGCACTTCAATGGAATAACGAAACACACTTAAATGGAATAACAAAACACACTTTCCCTTCCAACGCCTTTCTTACCTCTATGGCGCTGCTCTCAGCGGCTGCGAGATTACAAGTCGTGGTGTTGCTCCGGCAGCAGAAAGGTGGGTAGGAATGATGGGAACTGTAGTAACTCGACCCACTGAAGTCAGTGTAGTTGGTGAAGCCACAGCACTTCAACTGCAAACAACAAAAGACAGTACAGTAGTTTAGGGAAATACATTTGACAATTTTTTTTTTTTTTAATCAAAAATACTTTATATGTATAAAAGGAAATAATGTTAATACAATCGTATCAACATTAGATACAAGCAAGCAAAGACGTGCAGGTCCCAGCATGCCCTAATGTATATGTTTGTATCATAACTCAGACGTCTGTGGAGTCAAATCAAAGAATTGACTGACGATTCAAACAAAAAACATCACATTAAATATTATGAATATATTAGCATTTCCACCCCATTTCTTATACTCTCTTGCAATCAATATGGATCCACCCTGCTAACACACACCTTCAACACACCTCCTGGTAAGGGGGGAAACACATTTAAGCATTTTACAGACTATCTTAACCTAATCTGTTAGAAACTGTTTCTAATGAGTCCTTTGTTTGTGGTGTTCTGTTTTCACACTGTGTCTTCACTCCTCTACCCATCTTAATTAGACACCTGCTAACTTTGGCACTCTGCCCAGATGCCAAGATACGAAAGACTGCAAATGTCTTGCTTAGCTAGTTACATGTGCTTTAAGCTGTATAAAAATATGAAAATAAAACTTTAACATAGAAGTAAAGAAACTTATAATCAAATAAATAAATAATACTTTATGCAGAATGTCATCTCCTACAGCAGTTAAAAGTCCTAAAGATAAAATACCAACACACCACCACACACACATGTGCACACAGGCTCACAATGTTAGTGGCTGCAGCTTTGTAGTCATAATAATGTGGAGAATACTGTACAGCAAAGTGAATGCAGTATCTAATATGCTGAAAATCATACAAGAGGGAAATAAGCCATTTTGTTGAGAGCGTAAATATTCTGCACAGTATTACGAAGACCAAAAGGATGGGAAATAGATTTTAAAAGCTGACCCTGCAAGAGAGACCCTGTTTTTGTACAGTGTAAAGGGTAGCTTCATATGCAGTTATACAAGCTCAAATCAAGATGTAGAGGAGAACAGCAACATTACAAACCAATTCCAAAACCACAGCTCACCTCTGTCATTGTCGTGTTCCATATCTGCGTCACATCTGACTGGGTCCCGTAGTCAGACTTTAATGCCGGTGTTGCCCACGCCTTCAGGATGCTTTCCGCCTGTGTATTAAGAACAAACAGGGTAGTCAGTGTGCTGACAGACAAAGTCTTTGAAGTCACAGCTAACGTAGGGTTGTAGGGACTGCTATTCTGCAGAGTCTAGGAAAAGCAGCAATCAGCACAAATCCAAACCGCTGTTTCTTCACTTGTTTCACTTGGAATGGTAAATTAGCTCAGTCAACACCGTTGACCACCGAATAATCGAATGATCATTTTGTGCCGTTCTACTGGCTATTAAGTGGTCAGGCACTGCAAATATCAGCAATAACCCTCTCAATATAGACAAAGGGATAACAAAGGAAAGACTACGTAACCACTCGAACCTTCCCAAATCCACAACTATATTGTTATGGTTTCTGAACAAGTCAAAAATTGAATAGCTTTAAATGCAGTTGCAGTATATCAGCTCAAAGCAAGCTCAAAGAAAGATTTAGAGACAACAAAACCTAGAACAGCAAACATTACAAATAATCCGAAAAGGCAAGGGGTGGTTCAATGCCACACCTCATATACTCAAACAAACATGCCGTAAATTAGAGGCAGGCTTTTTATCACTCCTGGCAAAGCGTCTTGAATCACAAGGCTCGATTTCTTTTTAACACAATAGAGCTCAACTCACAAACCAGCAAAAAGAGCCTTCTACAAAACCTTAGCAAAAGCAAACAGTGATGACTTTATGCAATAACAAAACCAGATATCAAACATTGCGAGCAAATCAGATGACTCAGATACTGACTCTGCTACTTCCTTGACTCATGCGACACCAAAACACTTTTTTGATTCATTTTCTTTATTGAGCCAATTAGTTTGAATTAATCTAGTTATTCAGACAAAACCTACTACTTGTTCATTAGACCCCGTTCTTTCTAAACTATTGAAAGAAATATTATCTAGGATTGATTGTACTATTCTAAATATCATTAATAGCTCCCTTTCCTCTGGCATTGTTCCTGACTCATTTAAGGTTGCTATGGTAAAACCACTGCTTAAAAAACCTACTTTGGATCCAGGAGTTTTTTAATAACTGTAGGCCTATTTCTAATTTCCCCTTTTTATCAAAAGTATTAGAGATTGGTGGCAACCCAACTAAACTCATTCCTTGCAGTGCATAATATATATGAGAAATTTCAGTCAGGCTTCCCTCCTGGTCACAGTACTGAAACTGCCCGTGGTAAACGGCACAGGATGCTAAGAGACTGACGCATGCCTTTGTAACTTCTAATAGACTACTGTAATGCTCTATTTTCTGGTATTCCAAACTGTGTTTTGTCCAGATTGCAGCTTGTGCAAAACACTACCAGGATCCTAACGAAAAGTTTGACCATATTACACCGATATTGGCATCCCTACACTGGCTCCCAATACGATACTGGACTGATTTTAAAGTCTTGCTTTCAACCTATAAAGCCTATAATGGCTTAGCTCCATCCTGCCTGAGTCACTTATTGGTCCCATATGTTCCAGGTGGGCCGCTCCGATCTCAGGATGTTGGGTATCTCATCGTTCCAAACATTTTAAAAAAGAGCACAGCTGGCAGAGCATTCGGCTACAGGGCCCCTGTGGAACGAACTGCCAGCCTCTTTAAGGGAGGCACCAACTATGGCAGCTTTTAAAACTAGGCTGAAGACATTTTTATAGTCTATCATATACATGACTACTACTGTTGCCTTTTTACTTTTTACTGTTTTTATTATTTTATCGTACTTATGTATTTTTTTGTATTTACTGAATTTGTTGGACTGCTTCTAATGCTTACTGCTCTGTACATTTTCTTTTTTTGCCCATGTGAAGCGCTCTGTGGCAAATTGTTGCAAAGGGTGCTATATTAAATAAAGATTTGATTGATTTGGTTGAGCGTGCTGCTGCTTCCCTCGGGGTGGGGCAGCAACTCGGGTATCTAATGACCTGTTTAAAAATGATTACCAGGGCCTAGGTCTCCATGATTACTTTGAAGGAAATGAGTGCCAGGATGAATGGTTTTATACAAAAGGAGACTGGATTGAGAAAGGGATTTATCTTCAGTACAATGGGGCTAGCGGAGCATGGCACAAGTGCACTGATCCAGGGATTAGAGGAGATCATTCCGAGGTTTGGAGCATGTCTGGATATAAATCTATAACTGTCTAACACCCTTTATTACACGTGTACATATCTTTTTTTGATTGTTTCTAACAGTCCTATAAACTAAAGTGTTCCCAACAATTTGGCCAGCAGCTAATGCTTAAAATCTTAAGCAGTGTCTGTTACGGGGAACGCCCTCGGCATGCAATGTTTTTAACCACAACACACACAAATGTTTTCAGTACTAATGTTATTTGTTTGGTTAAACTGAATACTCTTGGGTATGTCTTTCTGTGTGTATATGAAACACAAAGAGTTTCCTACAAAATAATATCCACTATTAAACAGCCCCGGCTTGTCATTACAAACCCATTGCGTCTCACGGATAAGCATTTCTGAAAACGGAATTAATTGAGAACAAATGTTATATTCTTTATTCGAATGTTTGTACCCTACATACTTCACCGGAGAACTGGTAATTATTATACATTTCAGGAAAAGGGGAAAGATTTACATGTAAATAGGCTGCTTTGCATTTAAATGCAGCTACCTCAATATTCAAATTGCTCAAAGTGAGAGCTGATGAAAGTAGCCAGAAGCAATTTGGGAGTCATTGTGTCTGCGGATGTACTGAAAAGGCATAAACTGAGATCATTTAATACGACCAGGAGCTGGGGAGAATTCCAAATGAGCCAGATAAAGATAAAGAAAAGAAGGAAAGATGACTTACAAACGAGGAGTAGACCAGGGCCACGACAGCAGCAGCCAACTCTGCGATGAAAATAACCATGATAATGGCAAAGAACTGAAAGAGAAACGCAAAGATACAAAAATGAGACTTTAACGCAGTGAACTGGATTATTTTGTTATCTTTCTCTTTGGAGGGGTTAATCAAAATGACCCAACTCCATACATCGTGAGCACACCTTCAATTAGAATTTCCTGATGTAGTTACCAGAGACAGCTTCCAATGTCACTCCAAATGTAAGCCTTTGTGAAGATTACTGTAACTAACTCTTACTGTTATTAACCTGCACAAACCTTGGTACAGAAACTGCATGAGGCTTTGCAGATTGATGATGTTGTACAGTATAATCGGAGGGACCAGAACCTGTTCAAAGATCTACAGCCTCCTATTACCTAACATCAGTGCTGGAGAGTGAGAAATATTTACATTGTACTGAGTTTACGTTTCGAGAAAAGGAACCTGTGTAGCCACTGGCAGATATTTCTAGTTCTAGAATGTTTATGTGGAACTTTAAATGGTTCCTTTGGTTCTTCTGAAGGCCCTGTTGTTTAATGATGTTACTTACAGTAACTGTATACCTACTGTATATTACTGCTGCCCCCTTAAGTGACTGTTGCCCCTAAATGCTTTTATGAGAGCTCTGTGTAGTTGTCAGATAATGGGCATGGGCCAAGAGAGTAGCCCTGACCCTGAACAGAGGTGTCCCTTTGTGTCTTGTAATAAGCGGCTTAATTCAAGGATGCCCTTCGTTTGTGAGTGACTGTTTCTTGCAGGGTCCTGGAGGGCCATTCCACTCCAGGTTTAACAGGTCAAATGATAAAATGAAGCACTCTGGGTCTGGATGGAGGTTTAATTGATTCGACAGGGTTGAACCAAAGACCAGGAATGGAAGGACCAACTAGCTGGGCAAGTACCCCAGAAGCCCCTCACACAGGTCACACTTACCATGATGAGGAGGCACTTGCTCTCTTTCTGAGCTCCACAGCATCCCAGGAACCCGAGCAGCACCAGGACTGCGCCGATGGCGATGCAGAAATACCCAACATTCACAAACTGCATGGCCTGGGCAGAGATGGACCCGATGACTTTGAGAAAGGAGCCTCCATCCACGCTCACCCAGATCCCCACAGCCAGCAGCGCTGCTCCTCCCAGCTGCACAGAAAAGTTATCTTATCCACCCAGAACGTCAAAAACTCAAAGGTGTTTTCATTCAAAGAGCGATTCTACAGGTTTGCATTTCATCTAAATAGGACAGCCTGTTATTTTAATAATCTATACATCCCATTAAAAGAATATGCGCCACTATTTTGCTATCAGTCAAGTAAAACACCATTTGCTCTGAACCGACATGGTTTTTCTTCATTGCAAGTGTCTTTGGTTGTATGTGTCTGTGTGACAAAAAAAGAGGCACGTGTTGGGAGAATCAGGTTGTATTCCAGGAACAGATTACATTAGCATAAAAAGGGAAGTGGATGTAGAAAAGGGAGTACATGGAAAAGTGTTAAGGGCTGCAACAACTCATCACAACGGGTTATTGAAAGAAGTGGCTAAGAATATATTCTTGAGTAGTACAGCATATATATATTCAGTATCCATCTTCTTTGTATACAGTACTATTAGAATGATACAAGATTTCCGATTTCATAATCTACAGTAGGTAGATTATGAATTGCTAGGGTATTGCTTTGTGACCTAGAATACTGTCATCGAAACCTAAACTGTCCTCTGGTATAGACTGGAATAATTTGTACCGCGGATGCCCTGGAATGAGTTCACAGAGAGAAGGATAAAAATGAGACACGGTAAACACTTGAAGAGAAAGCAAATTCCAAGAGCTATTGCAAGACAGGTAAGTCATGTCCAAAGACCATTGGTTTAATGCCTATAGATAATACTGATTATATTACATAAATATTGTATCAATATTATATACATCACACTTAGAAAATACTGTTTGTGAAAACAGCCTTATTCTTAATACCCAGGGTGACCATAGCTACCAAAGATTCTGTGACATTTAACAAACAAAAAAACAACACGGATACAGAACATAACAGAATCGTCTACTACTTGTAATGAACGATTTTGTTAAATAATTATTAATGAGTGAATGAATGAATGAATTAACTTAAATTTTGTTCATTTTATTAGTTCATAGTTATAAAACATGTTCTGACATGGTTGTGAAGAGGTTATTATTATTATTATTATTATTATTATTATTATTATTATTATTATTATTATTATTACTATTAAACAATGTTAATGCAGAAAACAAAATGTACTCACAAAGATGATTAAGTTGAATAAGACCATCATAACTTTTACAAAAGTGAAGCAGCCCATTGTGAAGCTAGAAAAGAAAATGGAATGTTAGTGGGTTCAAGAAGCGAATAGTGAACACTGCGAGCCGGAGCGCCTCTAAACAACACCTTTAAACAACTCGCACACCTCAGTGAAAACTGTTAACCATGTACTTCAATTACAAGGGTTACTGTACTGTACAGTAACAGAAACACTTCAGAAATATCATTTATTTAAAAATATATATATACGAATAATAAAAGAATGAATGTAGGCTTGAAGGGTTTGAAATATGACTTTTTCTATATATAAACTATAGATGCGGGTATAGATTTACTGTTAATTTTGCTGCTACATGATTAGTCTATTTTATAACAAACAAGAAAAACATGCACTTACCTTTTTTTGTTTTCTTTGCGTTAAAAAAAAAAAAAGTTTTACATAAAAATATTCAAGTTTGTTACCTCCCAGACCAGACACTGTGTTTCTTATCCCAGTTCAGTTCGTTTTGCTGTCTTCCCAACTTTCTTCCTCTTAAGCACAGGTGAATGGAGTGGGTGACGCATTGTTCCCTCCCATGTATGGGGGGGGGGTCAGAGGGCGAATTCAGGTGTGCTGGGTTTGGACTCACAGGTATAACAATCTACTGCCCCCTAGCCCCCTTACTTGTTTGGTTTTACTAATAAATAATATTGTTTTATCCCATAATGCAATTGCAGTTACTGTGTTGCCTCTCTGGTTTGAAGGGCAGTCATGTGTATGAAACACATTACTTTCATTGTGATGACAATGACAAAGCACCGTACTGCAGAGTGACCTGATTCCTGCTGGGAACACATCTTTACTGCAAATGAATAATGCAGTTCCGCGCTCTCTATTCTCTCTATTCTCCTGCACCCACCACAGTCATGATCAGACTCTGGAACTGCAGTTTTACAGCCTGCTAGCACAAAACTACTTCCCTTATAAAAGTTTACCACCCTATTTTTGCCCTGTGTCAGAGAATATTTGTTCCCCTAGGAATTAATATTCGGGAATATCGGTTCCCCTTCCGAACATTTGTACCACCTTATATTTTTATTTTTTTTTGCAACAAAGTAATCTTTTTTCATATAAGTCTATATCCATGCACTTTACTAACACCTTAATTTTCAGACCACTTTCCCTAACCCTAACCCTAACCCTAAACTTGCACCATCCAGTCTCCTCTGAAAGGTCCAGTCTCACTTACAATAGTACATGACAAATGCCTGCTTGTATTGTTGCCACTAGATGGCATGATACATTGTTCCTTTAACCCTTGTTCTTGTTGCTATTTAAGAACATGATGTTACTAGGCTTTTGTCATAGTTAAACCATAGCTACTGGGCTTTGCATAAGTGCCACGATGAATATTCAGTAACACTTTACAGTAAGTCTTTCTAATTACTGTGCATTTACATGGTAGTTATGAAGTAAATACATGTGCACTTACATATAGTTACAATGTAATTATGCATAGTAACAATGTACTTAATGTGTAATTCTGTTTTGCATGATATAACCTTAATCATAACCCTAACTCTAAACCTAACCTTATCCCTACCCCAACCTCAACCCCCCTAACCCTGAGCCTTTTCTGATACAATTATATACTTACATATATCAAACAAAATATTTACACATTAAGTACATTATAACTATGCATAATAACATTGTTATTATGTGTAAGTACACATGTATTTACTAAGTAACTACTGTGTAAATACACAGCAATTAGAGACACTTCATGTAAAGTGTTACCGAATATTCATGTTGTTTTTCTTAAAACAAAACAAAAAACAAAAGGTTTTTGTAAGACTTAGCAAATGTAGCCCTTTGATTTAAGACAAGGGCTTTAATTACAGATGTTGGGCTCTTAGTGTAAGCTGATGGAGATCCTTTAGGGTGCTTGGATGAAAGGTTTTTTTTTCTAAATGGATGTTTACTTGCTAGAGATGTGATGCAATGTGATTCATGTTTTTTGTTCTATATACGGCTTACTCTGAGATCTCATTAAGCTGATGTTTTTACAAACTGTACTAATTGCATTTAAGAGATCTTCACTCTTGCAATTCTCTGGTAATTGCTTCTCTGCCTCCTTCTATAGCTGTTTCTCCCCGTTAGGTTTCCAGCGCATATCTCTCAACATGTAGATTACACAGACACAATGGAAACGTCGTGCCTGATTTCATAGCGAAACAAACAAACAAAAAACGTTCATTTGTGGAGAAGAGGCTGCTGTTGGAGATCAAAGTGTCTGAAGAGTTTACAAACAGTCTCAAAGAGCTTCACGGGAACATTAAGCTGAGGGAACATGAAGACACTTTGTGGCTTGGAACTTGGTTTCAGGTCACTGCACGGCACATCAGAGGAGACTTGGGGTTTGATGCAGCAAAGTTACCTCAAAGTAGGTCTCCCAGTCTCCTGGAACCAGGTTTGGAGCCACTGTTCCTGAAAAAGTGGCTCCATGTTCCCTCTGTTTATTCCTCCTCTATGGGAATTTGGAATGGTTATGGTATACTGTCCTACACCTGTGCACATGCCCAGCTAAACTTTTTCTGTTGTGTTCAGAAATGTGCCAATCAATCAGGCATCATTCTACATTAAAACTATTTTATTTATTCAGCTATTAAGTAAGGGCAGTGCCACTTGGTTGTTAGAGAAGATGACAAGTATCCACGTAAAACACATTAGTGAACCACAAACAGTAGAGATCCTTTAAAAAGAATAATGTACACTTCTAAACATTTGCCTTCTGTCTGCTGCCTACACTTCCCATAGATTTGCATTCCTGTAGTCACTCAATAAGATTTCTGTACCCAGAATCCACCACGCTGGCACTGCCTTTTATAAATACTTTGACTCTTCATAGATGGTTAATGGATCATGTAAAATGTATTAAAGGGGCATTATTATTGAGCAAGTTATAAACTGCAAGAACATTTCATAACAGTAATATAATTTACAAATGCTATAGCCATGTACAAAAATGGGGGTGGACACATTTGGTTTAATTATGATGGGGTTCCACATTTTACTGCGGTTTTGTTTGACCCCACAACCCCATGCCAACGATACCTTTGACTCATGCCAGCAGTGAAGAAAGGAAGGCAAAACGATAGAGAAACGCTACATTTTCTAAAGGCTTCAAGCAGTCACGTTCCACATAATCGCTGTTATCTGGAACTAATTGCGAAGAGAGTGCTCTGGCACAGTTAATAGAGTGGGTGCCCTTAGCTGGAAACTCTTTTTAAAGACTTTCACATTGCCACCTCAGGAAATGTTAAGTACTGTATTGGCATGGGAGCTGTGAAATTAATGTCGTGTTTCATGCAGATGGGCAGGTTAAGTGAGTAGACCTTTGATCGACGCATGACGGAAACATTTATTTCTGTCTTTCCGTTCAATGCGTCTTTGTAGAGCATGCGACGTGTCTCATTTAAGCATAGCTTACAGCTCCCTGCAAAAAAAAAAGAAAAAAAGGTTAAAATCACTGCAATTTCTAGGAACAGAAAGCTGGATGAACCATAACATCTTACCTGCACTCCACTTTGTTGTTTGGTTTCCATCTTCCTTTAAAATCACCATATAACCCTAACCCTAACCCTTTTTTTATACCATTCTGTACTTATATATCCTGCAAAAAGATTTACACACTAGGTACATTGTAACTATGCATAATAACATTGTAATTATGTGTCAGTACACATGTATTTACTAAGTAACTACAATGTAAATACACAGTAATTAGAGACACAATGTAAAATGTTACCGCAAATATAAAGCAGTAAATATTGGCAAGATACCAGTTGAAAACATATTTAATTGCTCTACAGTGACATTTCTACAATAAATATGTTTTTCATACAAAATACATTAATACTACACACATACCTTAATACTATACAAATACATTAATACTACACAAATCTTGGCAGAAATTAAACCTATTGACCCCATGATGTTTTCCCTACAAAGCAAGTTTTTTTTGTTTTTGTTTTTGTCTTTTCTTGCATAATTTTCTAAGAAGATTCAAAGAGGCTAATTACACTGAGTGCAATGTTTAGTCAGAGGCATGATGAATGAATTGAATGCATTGATGTATCGTATATGGTTATTTTCTAAGTAAAGGACTATCACTCCTGGAATAAGGAGCCCTGATTCGTGACCAGTCGCTTTGTTTTTCAGCCCATGCTGACGCAGTTAACCCTCTTCCACGGAGCTTTGAAGAGATTGTGAATGGGTTATTACATGAGGAATGTGGGCCCCGCAGAATGAGACGGAGTTCCTTCCATTCCATTGAAAAGAAAATGCAGTTTGGTGACACAAGAGCTTGCACAATATTGTTCCTCCGCACTGCTTTACTCGGAAAACAAAAATTGCGTGTCTTTAAAAACAAACGCTGCGTAGAAACGCACGTTCGTTTCTTGATCCTGTAAGCGTGGAAGTCAATAAAGCCATTCATAATGAATAAAATAAATACAAATAAACACGCATCTAGTGTTGGAAGTTCTGGGGTCCCCAGCTTTCTTAAGAAACAATTGCATTCATTTTTAGTGCAGTAGATATTTACCAATTCACCATTCATCGTTTCTCAAGCCATCCAGACCAGAACATTTAGAGGGCTTATTCAATACAAGTGTAAAAGCTCGTCTAAAATCCGGGCCAGCTGGAAACGCACCCCACATCTTCTCCTGCTCCGTTTATTTATTCTGGAGACTCAGCTAACTGGCCAATTCATTTCTAAGGTGGTGAGACAGGTATACATTGTGAGCATATACATGGTATCAATCAAAGACCGCACCAATAACTAATAAAACAATGAATACAATATACTAGACATAATCAAACGAAAACAAAATATAAAACACATCAGTGGCTCCACTTCACGCATTGCACTAATTAAAATCCTTAATAATAACAATATAATGTACTGGAGTTCAACAATATTGTTCCTTGAAAAGGTGAGCTCAAGCAGCCCTCAAGCTATGCTGCCTTAAACAATAGAAGCATTCTGAAGTTCAAATCACTTTCAATTCCCTCTTCTGTGTTATTGCAGTTACTAGAGAGTTGCGTTACTGGTACACGGCATTATTTATTTTCAAATCGGGTTTTCACCGCCAGAAGACCTTTCTAAACTTCATGAGGCAGCTTCCCGTAAATTATAAACTATTGTATAGCACCTTGACTGTCTGGCGTGCAGCGAGAGTCATTCACTGGCCCAACAGTGTACTTGCAAAACGGACGTCACACGCCATAGTCTCACACCCTAAGCCTGGCACCTATACCCTTCTCCGCTGGTTCGCTGCCAGGTTGTACCAACTCGATCTTTGCAGAGGACTCAATAAAGAGTATGTCATTGGCTCTCCGGCACTCAAAGGGGTTCGGGGTGCAAAATCGTCAAGAACTGTTTTTTTATTATAACACTACTACCCACGACTTCCAGGGGGCGCTAGCTCGCTGGCATCCGCGGTAGAGCTCCAGAGGTGCACTGGCTTTGAAACTGAATCAAACCATAATCAAGCAGGACTGATGATAAACTAATGATACCGTTTATGAAACACATCTTCCCATCACAATGCAAACTATGCGCTGTTCCCTGAAGCAAAAGATTATCACAATTGATCTGGCCCTAAGTGTTCTTGTTTGGATCACCACTAGATGTCAGTGTTTCACATATTAATCATTTTAAAAACACGCACAGTGGCAGATGACTGGATACATCGGTACAACGTTCAAATTGTTGACTAGATGACTAGATAGATCAGTACAACGTTAAAACATTTCTTAAATCAATCGAAAGAGACACTGCTCCACATTCATATATGACAGGAAAGTCAATTAGATTGGGCACTGACAGTACAAAAGACTCCTCAAGGCTGATTATGAGAAAGTGAGGCAGGGAAGCATATTTGTGTTGCACAGAGTTCAGTGCAGGGCTCAGTGAGTGGAACAGGCAGTGTAGCGTGATGCAGCGCCGTTACGGATTCTGTCGGAGAGATGAGGTTAACTGCTCTACAAACTCAACTGTAGATATGCCTGGCTCTTTTGCAGATTGGTTAAGAAACTCCATAGCGTCGAGCATTGTTACCATTATCATGACGATATTTTCCTCAAGCTAGAGATTTTAAGCATGCAGAGGGGTTTTTAAAGCTTAGTTAAAAAATAAAAAAAATTAAAAAATGCATATGCATGAACTGCCAATGAACCAGAAGAGCATGCTTTACTTTGTGGATATTCAGTGAATTAGATGCGACATTTCAGGAAGAGTCAGTTATTGCTGGAGTTAGACAGGGCTTCCAGTGCACTCTATATACAAAGAGTTTCTCATTTGGGATTTATTTACCAATAGAAATCAGCTCTAAAAAAGATAATAATCTTTAAATTTAAGAACAGTCTACTGTTTTATTGAATTAGGCTCTGTGTGAGTGCTTTTTTTCCGATTCAAAGCACATTTCAAATTCCAGGCTCAGTTCCTGTAAGTTTGCCAGGAAGCTAAGGGCTGGCTGAACTCTGAAAAGAACCTCCCCACCTTGGCTAAAACTGTTTTTTTTTTCTGAAATATGCATTATTTTTTTCAGGAAAAAAAACTCTGTATGCAGCCGTTTGAGACAGCCATTCTATAGCTGGTTAACAGTGGCACCAGAACCACATTCCAGACTATTTTCATGCATCCCATTTTATTAACTTATTTAACCAGACTAAAACAGTTAATGCTGATGCAAAAGCTATGCTTAGCTGCAAGGGCAGGGCAAACAGGAGTGAATTACAATGCAATCTCCATACAGACAGGGCTGAATTCCCTACTGCTAGTGCTAGCTATTGGTGTGGGCTAGAGCAAAGCAAGACTGCCACAGACTGCTAAATCCAATGTGTAATTCCAATAGCAAATCCAATTACATATAAACAAATTACCTCTGTAATGAATACAATAATGGAAATCATCTTTTAGCATACTGTCCATCAGTTTATATAAGGCAGTAAGTAGCTTTGACAAACGGGGCTACAAGTCAAATTCACCCCCCAAATTACCTTTTTGGAATCATTCTGAGTACTTCTTATTGCGATTCCTAAAATATTAAGTTTTTGTTTATTTTTCGACGTTGCTTTTTAATTTAAGCTAACTCAGCCAAGGTGCCTTTATATTGGTAAGCGGCAGCACCATCTAGTGCACAGCAGTATATTACAAGTAAAATTAAACTCGTCAAAATGGCAGATCACTGGATGGCGTTGGCATCTATCTATTATAGGTGCTGTATCCACGATAGGCAACAGCAATTGGAGACTTAATACAAAAACAGTCTTTTCCTGAACTTTTTGATCATGGTAAATGACACGTTGCTGTGCTGCACCATGCTCTTTTTGATCATGGTAAATGACACGTTGCTGTGCTGCACCATGCTCTTTTTGATCATGGTAAATGACACGTTGCTTTGCTGCACCATGCTCTTTTTGATCATGATAAATGACACACACACACACACACACACACACACACACACACACACACACACACACACACACACACACACACACACACACACACACACACACTCACAGACACTCACACACACACACACACACACACACACACACACACACACACACACACACACACACACACACACACACACACACACACACACACACACACACACACACACACACACACACACACACACACACACACACACACACACACACACACACACACACACACACACACACACACACACACACACACACACACACACACACACACACACACACACACACACACACACACACACACACACACACACACACACACACACACACACACACACACACACACACACACACACACACACACACACACACACACACACACACACACACACACACACACACACACACACACACACACACACACACACACACACACACACGTTTGCATTTCTATATTTGTGGGGACTTCTCATTGACTCTCACTATATTTTTATTTACTGTTTCTAACTCCAGTCAGACAAAACTCCACACAGGATGAAAGTCAACAACAAACTAAATATTTTGGCACTTTTTTTTGTTTGTTTGGAAGGCATATTTAGTTCCTAAAAAGGTGTTTTACAAACATCGTTTTTTCTGGAGTTACTATCTTTGTGGGGACATTTTCTCAAATTTTGTCTACACATTGATAGTAATGCTAACCCCCACCAGCCCATCCCCATGCCCATGCCCATGCCCACCCCCATGCCCATGCCCTCACGCACACGAACATGCAAAGGATTTCTGCCTCATTTTATACAGGTGGTCATGCCCCAGTATAAAATAGCATCAATTACCTAAGTGAGGAATGGCCACACCTGTGATTGCCAGCAGGGATAGATTTAATCCCATCCCTGCCAACATTACATTCACAGACACACACACACACACACACACACACACACACACACACACACACTATTTACAGCAGCAGGGCTTTTGCCCTGCCACAGAGGCCTGAAATAGACTGTACAGTAATATGTATTTAAAGTGATCAGAAACCACTTTATTATACGCTTGGAGAAATATGTGTGGTGTCAACGGGTTTAAAAAAAAAAAAAACCTTCAGCAGATTGATAATGAATACTTACCAAGCACAAGTAAGCAAAAAAAAAAAGGGAAGGTCAGTGCGTTTGGACTGGAACAAAATGCAAAATCATAATGAGTGTAATTTCAGTGGGTCTCTAAATGGACCCTTGTAAAGTGTAATAAAGCACAGTGAAAGCATTGTAAAGCGCAGAGAGAGGTGGTAAAGCATAATTTAAAAAACCAGCCCTCTTTAGGCATTGGGAACTCCTGAGTCAGCTGTTTTCACCGCTCACAGTGATCAAAACAATACTGAAAAGCGACAGTCTCAAGACAATTGTTACGTAATTATAATCACGAAACAAACAGGGTTTTAAAGGTGCTTGAATTGTGCTGGAGGGATGTGTGACCTTCCCTCAATAGTTGGCAGATTTCAACCCCCAACAGTGAATGCCCCTAGGAAGAAGGATTTTTAGACTGTTCATTGTGAAACATCAATAGTTTGTGCAGTTTTGCACCTATGACCTGTAGTATCTGTCCTCTGTCCAAGTCAATTCTGCTTCTTGCCCATTGCGACCCATGTTTATTTTGATTAACACCAGGGAGATGCAGCTTTTATATATTACATAATGTCGGGGGAACCATTGACATGCCATATTCATCTACAGCAGTGTGCTACTTACTGTATTACTGGTGTTTATAATTTTTCGTCCTCCCCCTATTCGGAGAACACTGCGGTCCAGCCAGTACTTTCTAGTCCTTAGGTCCAGTATCTTCAACTGCTGTACAGTGCATGGGTATTTCGACCCTTTGCATTCACAAAATAAAGACTGACCGCACTCTCTCAAACAGTCCAGAAATGTATTTGATCATTGCAGCTTTAGAAAACAAGACTGACGTTTTGACCACTTGCATCATTCATTTTCTATATTCAGCATCATTAATATTCCAGTACCTGTTCTTTGATTTCCTCACATAACTCCCTATTTAATCATTCATACATTAAAGCACAGTTCCACTCAACCATTATCAAGGCAGAAACCTGCAGTGCAATTTGTTTTCTCACAGTGGCTGCTGAGAGAAAGGAGAGCTGAATCAAAAGGGAAGAGTTTCGCAGAGGGGGTGATTGATCTCAGTATAACAAATAGGGCAGAGAACACAGAAAAAGAAACTCAGTGGCTACACTGGAATAATAATTCAGATCTAGGTCACATATGAATGAGAGACTAGACCTTCTGTCTCTTATATTCTTATAAGTTTATTGCTTTTCTTACTCTTTCTTCTGTGTTCTTCACTGGTGTATAACAAACAATCACCCTCTTGATGATACTGATTGTAATGTAAGTTACATATAATCTGAAAGCTGCATTCAAAATGTAATCATTAAAACACAGTTTGTGTTAAGAGTTGTATTACTGATTTATAATAGAGCTGCTTTAAGAGAGTGATGTTATGTGCCGCAGTGCTTGCAGGGAGGGTGGAGGAGTTATGGGGGAGTCGTGGTTGTAGTTCAAGCGTGCAGTCGGTGCGTTACTTTGGCAGCTTCAAACTTGCTAAAACATCAGTTCTTATCACTGTATATATATTTGGAAAAGGCATAATCAAGTTAATGTATACCTGGGAGACACAAGTATAAATGTTACTTGGATTTGTTAAACAATCATCTGTCTGGAAGTGGTTTTCTTTCACTGATTGGCTGGCTACAGTAATATTTCTGTGCGGGGTGTCCTATTAGGGTTATTAAACAGTCAATACTTTTCATTTGATTTCATGCACCGTCTAGACCTCCCTGACGGATGAACACATTCTTATTTTAGAGCATGATTCAGCGTCTAGACAAACCAGTCTATATTGAATTACTGTAAGTACAAACAACCCTTCTACTAGGTAAGAAGAATCAATACGTGAAGCAGTATAAGAAATAATAAAGAGGGATTGGCCTTAATCTTTTAGACCAGTAGTAAATGAATGGAGATTAATGATAATGACTAACCCATAGGATTACATTTGAATTATGGAGGGACTAACCTTTCAGCAGCTTTTAAAAAAGTAACAAATAGCAAAACAAACAGCAATTGTAACACCTGTTAATTTAACAAAACAAGAACCACCAAAGATGTAGTATTATACCTCAAGCTGTAGGGCTCTCATCTTGCAATATTAATGTGAAATTACAACTATGGGTAGTGGATAATAAAGCTTACTGTAGGGTCTGATTCATTTTTTAATGTTGGTGCCTCTAAAGGTTGGCAGTATCTGTTTGATGAATACATGTATTTGCAATGACGTTATCAATAAACACTGCTGTATAATTTTTTATCTGAGTTGAATATTCAGGTACCTGCCTACATAATTTGTGTCTAGTAGCGTTATGACTATGAAGTTACACAACACATAAGAATGGAAAAAAAGACACTGGGGGCTGATTCCCTTTTTCATGTTACATAAAAGCTTTTTTTCAGCTACAAGAAGACATTGATGTGCCTTCTGGATTAATGCTTCTGCATAGAACCATTTCTGCAATACTCAGAAAACAGCAATCAGAGCAGAAATGTAGTGAAGACTGCATGCCTCCTCTCTGGGAAAAAATTACAGTAAAGGTTGATTCCTTGCACTGTGTCTGATCATTGAACAGGGAAGACAGGATAAGCAGGATTTGTGATACACTGATAAATACCAGCAGCTGAAAACAGAATGAAAAGCATTAGTTCCATGGTTTGTTGCTGACTACACTAAATGAAAAATAACATTTACTGCTGTTTCACTTGATAAGTATTACGGTAACAGATCAAGAGCTGCCCAATTAGACCAGAGTTGTGAGTGATGAAAAACTTCCAGACGGTGCTCTTGTGCTTGCGCTGTTACCGAGTCGATATCTACTCACAGGTGCATCCGCCAATGCTGGCCAAAGCCATTGATCCTAAAAAGCAATTCCAAGAAAGGGAGTCTGCTGAAACTACTAAAGAGAAATCTGAAAATATCAGTAGCTGTATGAAACCACTCATGCGGAGCACACCTCAAGAAGCAGCATGCGCCAAGTATTCTACTTTTAATATTACAAGCATCAATTTTATTGTGTTAATAACCCACGCCCCCTTGCAAAACGGAGATGTCTATTGTGGACGACTATGGAAGATTTCGAGGAACTATATCCAATACTATTTAGTACCTGCTAAGCTCCAGCTTGTTCTAACCAACACAAATGGGTAGGTATTGCTTTACCATAGCCCACGACACAACAGAGGCTCGTCCAGGATATGATTGCATTGTGTCATGAAGGTTTATCAGCAATATTGTATCACTAAACACAGTGAAATATGTTACAATAAACAGTGCTTAGACGATCAACACTTTTGTTTTATCCTCATGGAAAAATTGAGCCAACTTAAGAGAGCCAACAATCACCAGAGTCATCTCCAGCTGTTCCTGGTTCAATACTGGTGTGAAATCTCCAATTTACATTATGCATTCTTCTTCTTCTTCTTCTTCTTCTTTTTCTTTTTCTTCTTCTTCTTCTTCTTCTTCTTCTTCTTCTTCTTCTTCTTCTTCTTCTTCTTCTTTCACAATTCCTATTGATTGATTCATCTGTCAGATACTATAACTTACTATTGTCTATTCATGTAGAAGGAAATGTTTTGTTTTTTACGGCCTCGGACTCAAAGTCTGAAGTGAGAAAAACAACAGGTGTTAAACAGATCGAGCAATTACTTTCAAATCAACCTTCGAAAGCTTTATGAGAACCAGCTCTCACAACCTCACACTCACACAAAAGCATGTCAGACATGTTTCTGTAACAGCTGCCAAGAAAGCTCTTCCTCCCCAAGCATATGCCTTCTCTGTTGGGTCCTATGTAGATCTGCGGTTGGCCAAATGATAAGTTGTAGTAAACTATACTGCATCTGAAGTTTTACATAATAATTAATAAATAAATAAATAACCAGTGCTTTAAAATACATTTTTGTCCTTTTTGTTAGCTTTATTGATACTAATACTTAACCTATTTTATTGATCTGAGAATGCTTTGGTCCTTCGTTTACTTTTTATAGTGATTCAGGATGAGTAATTATTTCAACTACAACATAAAAGATAAACTGCTCCACTATTTGCTGTAGGTCACATGTTCTGATTGCAGTAGACCATTGGAGTGAGTTTGATCAACGACACAAGACGTGATTGGGTACCAGGAAGCCGATGCAGCAACAGTATATGGCTGGTAACAAGAGGTGATGAACATTCAGGATAAAGTTACTTTAAATGTAGGAACTCCACTTCATTTTTTTTCCGAACTATACACATGGGGCCCAGTGAAGAGCATACACCAATTTGGGCTCAGATGCCCAAATGCAGAATCAGATTTCCTATAACAATAAAAAAGGGATATTTGGGAAACCCATGGGAAATGAACATCACATCATATTGCAATAACAGTGAAAGCATACGGGCTAGTCAAACTGAATTGGAGGTCCTCCACTGTCCTGTAAGATGGCTAGTCATTTTGGTGTGTGCTGTATATTTAATTGCGGGTATGTCAATGTATCTCTTGATAGCTGTTTGCATACAATGTCATTTGCTAAGATGGAAGTATCTTCCTTTATGAGTCCTGACTGACTAGTTAGACGGAGCTCAGATCCCTTTTTTCCTTACAGCGTACTGTATACTCTCGTGTGAATTGACAAAGCATCTGAGATTTGCCTGTGCCAAGTGAATCAGGTGTAAAGCATGACCTCAGTTCGGCCTCAGAGAAACACTGCATGGTATTGTGGCTGTACTGCTGGAAAAGTCTTGCATGCTAATCCTGCTTTCAGTCGCTGTCTGGGTACAAACATGTGTTGCACAGTCCTTTCATTCACAAAATGTGCCCTGAAGGTCGGGTTACTACACTACTACTAAACCAGTGGATATGCTCCAGTAGAATGCTGGACCATGTTAAACCACCAGTTTGGCTGGACATTTGAAAATATCCTTACCGGTGCGTTGACGTTTAATTATTATTTTTTGCTCCGAGAGACAGAGCTAGTTAGTGTGTGCTTTGATGTCCTATAGTTTATTCATAAGCATGAGCCTCACTCTTACTGTACGTTGCCATGTCTACAGACTGTATTTGTAGACATAGCTGTGCTTTATTGAAGGTGTTTTTGCATTCTTGTGTGAATCTCTGAATTATTTATCTCTTACACTGCTCTAAACAGCTCTTTATCTTGATACTCTAAACATAGCGGTTCTGTGCACACAAACCCTGAAAGTTAGAAAGGCTATATACTAAAAAGAATGCATAAGTCTAAATTCTGTATTGTATTTTAATATAGTCTAAATTCTGTAGTCTAAATTCTGTATTGTATTTTATTATAGTCTAAATTCTGTATTGTATTTTAATATAGTCTAAATTCTGTATTGTATTTTAATATAGTCTAAATTCTGTAGTCTAAATTCTGTATTGTATTTTATTATAGTCTAAATTCTGTATTGTATTTTAATATAGTCTAAATTCTGTATTGTATTTTATTATAGTCTAAATTCTGTGTTGTATTTTAATATAGTCTAAATTCTGCATTGTATTTTATTATAGTCTAAATTCTGTATTGTATTTTAATATAGTCTAAATTCTGTATTGTATTTTATTAAAGTCTAAATTTTGTATTGTATTTTATTATGGTCTAAATTCTGTATTGTATTTTATTAAAGTCTAAATTCTGGATTGTATTTTAAGATAGTCTAAATTCTGTATTGTATTAAATTCTGTATTGTATTAAATTTTGTATTGTGTTAGTTTAGCTTCCTGTTTTTGCTGTTACATATTTTCACGTTTCCAGAGGTGCTGGGTGTTCTGGCTGAGTGTGTGCTGTGTGGTAAGTGAGTTCTGCTTCTACCTTCACCTGCTGATACTGCCTGCTGTTCTCAGTGAGTCTAGGTCAGGTTCTCTGAAGCCACCCAGCACCACTGCACTGGAGCCAGAGGTTCTACTGCTCCAGATATCCGCTCCTCCATTCCAGCTTCAGAGTGCCTGACCTAGACTCATTGAGAACAGTAAAGTGTAGTAAAAGGCAAATTCTCAAATCCAACAACTCCCCTAATTGCTGGGCTGAGGGAGAGCATGGAGCCTGCTGTGCAGCAATTCATCACGTGGCTCCCCTGGGTTTGATTACCGAGTGATAACAGTGACTGCCAGCAAGTGCTCTTAACAACAGTGCCCCTCACCGTGCTGGTTATCTGAGTGCACCTACCCCACTGTTTGAGCTTCACAGGCTGCTTTCCAGGATCCTATCTGAAGTGCAAATGCAAATGAAAGAATTGTAACATTTTAAAAATCGACCAAAAAAACCCACAAAAAACGGAATTGCAGGAAAGTGCAGTTATAGTATAATTTGCGTTTTCTATTATTAGAGTGTTGCTTTAGTGGAGCAATAGAAGTACTAAGAGAGCAACGAAAAGCTTAAAGAGAGGCAGTGAAAATGGCTTTGTGATAGACACAAAGCTCAAATCAGCTGTTTAAAAGGGTGCCAATCATTTTCCAAGCATACCTTTTCCATTGTATGTTATTCTCATCTTCGGTATCATTGCAATAACCTTTGTTTGACTTTTAGAAAATGAATCATGCTGCATTTTCCCCATTATTGTTATTATTGTTTTTTTTTAATGTCCGCTGTCACTTTGACAGGTAGAAAGAGACAGGTTTGGTCATGCCGTTTTGCTGCGTTTCCAACCTGATCCGTCTAGTTAATTGCTGACAGGCGGTGGTTGACTCTAGACTCAGAAATGGCAAGCGTTTGACAGCATTGTTACACAAAGGACCTGTGAGGGTTCACACATGGGTAAAGGGAGGACAGAAAACGTTATGTTTTTCTCACACCTTGTACCTGACATCAATGACATGATGCTCTTTTAAAACTGTGAGGGCGAAGGAGATGGACATTGAGGTTTTTTTTTGTTTGTTTGTTTGTTTTTTAAGGATATTAAACATGTTCTTCAACTGTTTCAATATAGTCCTCTAGTTAAATGGTGTAAAAATCCTGGGAGAGCAATGATTTATGACCTGAGGAAAGCAGAACTGTAAGGCTGTCATTTCAAAGCATTGCTGTTTTTCAAATAAACTGCGAAGCTTCCATTTGAAGGAGTTACTGTATATCTAAATGGACTTACTAATGACACAGGTCCAGACTCACGCCCCTCAGCTGGTGAAACAAGTAATCAGGACACAGCAGGCAGTCAGGGCCAGGAAAGGTCTTGTACATGTTGTGTCTCATAGAGAGCATGTGTTGACCCAATGAGGAGAAGTAAGGAAGCTATACATGCACAAGAAAAGGGACATTTACTGCACTCTAAACTGAATATAAAGGTGTATATGGACTGTATAGAATTAGCAAAATCAGCTCAATGAGTTTTCTTTACAACACAGTCAATGTATAGTGCTGCATCTTGAGCAACATTCCATGTAATACCTTCCCTTGTAACAATGTCATTGTTAATGAAACCCTATCAGCTGCTCTAATACCAAGCTATGTGTGCAGCTATTTATAGCCTTTAGTTTCAACATATCAGTATATTGAGAAAGTGGCTTTGCCTAGCATGTACAACATGCTATGCTTACGGACGTATAGAGAAAGACTCAAGCTAGCCTTATTTTGAACAGTAAGTGGTTAGCAAAATGTCTTTTAATATCTGCATGCCCAACCTGACTGGCCTGTAAGGTGTCTACACTGTTCTGGAGGGATCTGTGGTTATTCCTGATTACCGCTTCCAATTCCTTCAGGGAAATTAGGAGTGAGCTGAGGTGACTCTTCAGAATTGAACTGAAGAGCCTTCTCTCCTTAACACAATAATTTGTGAAATCTTGGAGCAAGGAAGCAGATGTCAAACAAATTCCTACAATCTGTCAGAGTCTGTCAGGTATACTGTCCTACTGGCCAGCCTGAGAGATGGAGGCTCGACGCGAACCAGCAAGCAAGCGTCTCAACCGCAACGCAGAAGAGCCAGGCTCCTCGGCAGGACTGCATTAACATCATCTCACCAACAGGGTCAGATCGGCCGTGGCAGCGCACTGCACAACTCTTACCTGGAGCTGCAGCGCACTGTAGAGACCGCTTTCAAGTGAATTCAAATGGGAATGAGGGACAGCCCATTTCCACCAAAACACTGCAGTGCAGTGAAAACAGATTCAAACAAAGGTCAACGCATGGGAGTTTTCATTTGTTGGAAGAGAAAACGCTTTATCATACTGCCTTCCAACCTTTGCTTCTGAACTCGAATGCCACCCCATATGCTCAACATCAGATGCAGTCTGCTCTCCTAAATATTCAGAGAGCCGTTGAAATAAAGGTCACTGGTTCGTACTCACTGAATACACACAGGATTTACAGTGCCTTTGCATGTTGCTTGTTTCTAATTGTGTCAAACAGCGCTCCCTTTTCAAGCCTGCCTTAAGCGTACCTGGGAGAGGGTCCACTCATTCAAGGAAACATAATGAACAGTGGCCTTTAGGGAGCATTCGCGTCCTTCCAATGCAATCAATTGCTTTCCACAGGGCACTGCCACCAAAGAGATGGATTTCTGGAGACGTCCTGTATCAAAGGGTTAAATAAATAACAGAAATGATGCCTAAAAGACCCTGATAACCCTCACACATCATGGGCTAGGTCCCACTTCTGTTTAATGTGTAGTCATCATTTCTGCTTCATTGACACTCGGAAGAAAACATCACTCGGAAATCAAGCTCTGCCTCTCTCTCTATAGTGGAGGGCCTCTTGATAAATGCCACCAGCAAAATGAAATGCAGAATTAAAAGGTCAGAACATGAATACATTGAACACATACCCTGACTCATACTAAAACTCTCTGCCGGCTCTAATTAAAGCAGATTATATCGCAAGATTCCTTATTCCATATGCCATGGAGGGCATGTGTCTTTTTTGTAACCTTTATTTTACCAAGATGTCACTTTAAATTAAAAATCTCTTTTTTAAGAGACATAATTCTCATCACATACACATGATTTTGTGTGAGTACTGTAGACCTCTTAACACGGATTGCCTATGTACAAAGAGAAATCCTGCAAAAGAGAATTATATTCTTAATTAGCTCTGAAGAACAATGGAAAGTTTGAACATTCCAAAATGATTGTTTATTTCCCATCGCTCATGATTTTGCCCAAACACTAACTTATATAAACATGCCAGCAATCACCCTTACAGAGTAATTCAAATGGGAATTATCTGAAATTGTCTCTGATCCCATGTACTGCTAACACCTGTCAGTATTGATTTGGTTCGGCATGAGGTTAGCGTTAAGGTTATAAAATGTAAATCCTAAAAGTGAAGTTCATTTCTCGTTCACAAGATTATTTTGCTCCAGAAAGGTTTGGAAACTCTGCAAACACAAGCAAAGGGGCATTAACTCTTTCACCCTTTCTTTGAGTTTGTGGTTTATTTTAAGCGGAATATTTAGGTAAGAGTGATATAGAAGGAATCCTCAGGGCGAGTTTTCTTTCCAGCGCAGTTAGTGCTGAGTTTATTCAGTAAATTACAGAGAAAGCAACATGAAGCCTGCCAGCTTTCCTGTGACCAGGTCTCCTAGCAACCACAGTGTCTACTGTTATTTCCAACAAACATAAGTAACAGCACAGTAAATACAAGCTATATGCAAAATATATATAAAACATAATTTACTATTTAAAGGTTAGTACATTGTAATCCCTTAAAACTAAATTAAAGCACGTGTTTATGTCAAAAGTAATTTATTCAGGGGAAAAGCATATGTTGCTCCAAAAAAAAAAGTAAACCTAAAAAAATAACAAAAAAATGATTCATGCAAACTAAACTAAATGATTATGCTATCTGTATTGCTAGCTGAAGCCACAACTTACATAGGCACAGTTATAGAGAAACATCTTATCAGAGACTTCTGATGGGTTTATAATTATTTTTTGACTGTGCAAGCCATAGCATGCAGCAATAACAAGTACATTGATCAATGTTATTTCTCACGTAACTTGTTTCATGCAGGTATTATTGGCCATTTACAAAGAAACTACCACCCAACCCAACCAATTACAAGGCTTTTGTCATGATCAAACTCCATGCTTCAACATACATTACCATCAGAAAAGTGTATACAATAGTGTACACATTTACTACAACACACCATTGCTTCTGTAGATTTATTGTGTATATGAAATCAAATCACTGTTACTGAAAATCTTGGAAAAATAGGCACATTCATGATTGTCTAGTGTAACTGATGACTTTAACAGGCCAAACATTAATTAAAATACAAAGAGAAAAGAAACACACAGCCACATATGGAATAATGCATCAGACTTTTTAGAAGTTGTTTAAGACGCCTAATTAAAGCTCAAAGTGGTCTAACATTTTCACACGAGTGCCTATTGTTTCTATATCACCGAGTACTGAGTGGAAATTGAATCTCTCACACCCATAGGTTTTCATGCAGGTAGGCATATAAAGGGTATCAATGACAAATCTTGAGGCGTTCTAATAAATTTGCACATGACTGTATTTGAATTAAAAAAAAGTAGATTAGAACTCACAAAAATGAATAAAAATATTGAGATCTCAGTGTTTCAGTGTTCTTGTAACATGACAAACTTTACATGTGGAGACATAAAAGGTAACATATAGTCATAAAAACACCTGATTAGATGGTTTTTTCACTAGAAACAATATATTGTGTGACCCTGAGGCCCTGCACATGTACAAATTTAAATACTGTGTGTGTTGGGGTGCTTTTGTGTAAATAAAGTTGTATATATATTGAATTCAAAGTTTGGCAGGGATGGGGTTAAAAATCCTTGTGCAAAATGTGGCCGGGTCGTAATTGATTAATTGATAGTCAATTAAACCTGGACGGTAGTTGTTTACAATATTACTTGGCATACAGTGAATGCATCTTTGGAGCTGTGACTGAGAGGAGAACTACACAGCATGTTGTCATTGTGGTTCGTCCCTAACTTCTATTTGCCCTTCACAGTCCTGACAGAGAAAAAGGCATAACACACGTGGATGTCATCTGAAAAGCTGTGAATCAATCAGCAGGCCCTGCTTGCCATGCTGCTGCATTAAAGAAACAGGGCTTGAAATGCTTTTCTTTTTGAGGTAAGAATTTAAACTGGCATCACTGCCTCTTACTGCTGCAGCCATGCATCTGCTGAAATCAGACTGAATACAAATAAGCTAGGAAACCCGGCATTTACAACCATAACACCATATGCAACTCCAATCAGCTACTTCTAAAGCAATGCCAGCAGTGCTAGCATGATTTTCTATCATTTAATTTTAATAGAGATTTAGTACTTTACATTGTGAAAATAATTTACCCTACTGAGCATACTAATTCGATGTGACCCAGGTTGAGAAAATGTAGTAATATATTGTTTTTAAAAAAAATCTGCACAAAAAATTAAATGATATGATGGAGAGTTACAAAGTAAACAGTTTTCGAAACCCATTATAAACCAACAGGAATAATAAGTACTTGCATTGGCAGTCTGGTTTCTGAGTTCTGGAGCTCCGATATGTATTACTTGTGTGCTGCATATTCCTCTCTATTCATTCATTTGGGATCTGTTTGCTTACCTGGAGATTCCATGGCTTTCATGATGCATGTTTAGATTCATGTAAAGTCTGCACGTGTTCTTGAAAGATCCATTCATTATTTCTCTGCACACATTTTATTGTATTTTTTTTGCCTCCTTAGAAAGTTAATACATCTACATACTACACTGCATCTTCATGTTTCATCTACTTTCATCTGTAACTTACTATTGTCTTTACAGTTTGTTTGAATTGCCTCACACCTTTTAAGCTTCAGTAGTTTATTTCCTGCTCCTCTAAACATTCCACCCTTCAATGCTTTCCTTTCTAGCAGAAAGCATCTTTGAACTACCAGGAGATAAGGGAGGAAGCATGGGGATCATGCCTCAGCAACTATACCTTTAAATGTATTGGAGATATTTTGGACAGGCTCTATGGAATTTAACATTCATAATGATGATCCTGTGCAATGAACTGAAGCAATCCTTTTCCATCCTCGAAAACAAACAATTCACCACATTCTTGCTGGTAGTTCGGTTGCGTGCTGCATATAGCTGAGTAATGCCCAAATGAGTAATCTCTGGTTTCTTGAGAAGCTTGGACCACATTCTAAACATTATTCCCCCAATTGGATAAACAAACCAGGATTCAAAACAAATGAGAAAAAAATGAAAGTTGACAGTTTTATGGCAGGAGGCGTGGCATGCATATGGCTGGATGATAGCGCCAGCAGCAGCTATGCTGTCAGGAAACTAGAAGCACAAGGAAATCCAGCAGGAAAATACTTATTCTCTGCATAGCAGATTTCTTATAGAACAGAACAATTAAGAAATGCATTAAAACGGGCAGCAATAAAGCTGTTACTAGGAATGAAGAAAGCAGGGTCTAATTAGTTATCTTGTGGCACAGTCACAGCTTGCATGTACAAGTAATATGCAGGGAGCAGATTGCAGGGTAATTAATAATTAAAAAAAATACACATTCATTTAAATGAATAACCAATATCAATCATTCTCCCTGAACACCTTATTATACAGTACAGTGGTACAAGAATTCCTAATCTATAGGGCAGCACCAAGAACAGCACAGCAAGCTAGGGCATTGGGAATATATTGGTTGATGGGACTTGTCCAGCACAACCCTTATAGAGAATTCACACCAGTCACTTTGATGAGGGCTAAACTGGTGTCATTACAACCATTCACGCTCCTCAAAGAAGCAGAGCCAGTACCACAACTAGCATTAACAGGTAATGGTATAAACTGAAGATGAGTGACAATGGGCTGACTGGGGCCATTGCAAACTAATTGTATTATACTGGGATTCATTTATTTTTCATATTGACCAAAATACCAGCATTCTGCCTAATGGAGATAAGATTGTAATGCAGGGGTGATTTAACTCTGGCTGAAGTGATAAAGGAGTTGGAAGGGAATGTTCATGTAGCCTAAATCACTGCATTATGCTTCTTATGCTCTGGAGTCTTAACTGACCTAACCTTTGAGGTAGATTAGGGTTGTGGCGCTATAAAGTGGTGAAAAGTAGAAGGAGCATTTTATGTACTGTTCCTCCTCAAGCTTACCACAAGGCTTATTTGGATGTATCCATTGTGCACCGATGGGACTCGTCTCTTACTACAAATAGGTCTCAGGAGAGTTGATCAATCCTTTTTGGATAAATAAACCCTGGGGAACAGAGTTTGCAGTCTTACTGGAGAACGGACAGCAGGAAACAAGAGAATGAGCCCAGAGAAATGAAGCATTCAAATGCCACAAGCCTATGTGTCTTAACCCAACGCGTGCCCTTGGAGAAATGCATACTGTTTCACTTTAACTAATGTTTAATCAAGTGTTAGTCACTTTAAGCCTAACAAGTACAAATAATATGATGCATATATGCACACTATAGGTCAATATATTAGGTTATGGTCCCAAGGCAGCTATGAATGGAGCCCATCTCTCTGTGTAAACTTATCAAGCTGTAGTCTCAGTAAGTAACCTTTTCCATCAGGAATATGTCTTTTACCTTATTCATCCACATTTCATAAACTGGGGGATTAGTTTTAAGACAATTTAATGTAATACTGCTTTTTTGGCCACTATAAGTAAAATGTGGGTTAAGTAAACCTGTTTCATTTTTTTCCCACAAACTCTGGCAACTATGGCAGCCAATTAAAGCAGGTCAAGACTATGCTTCCACCTAGTCCCATATTTATGTAATCTGGGCATTTTATGCAAATTAAACTAACCTACAGTTCATGAGCAACTTTGCGTTTGTTTTTAACCACATTACACTGGGCAAACACCAGCAAAAATTAATGATGCATGCTCTAAACAGAAAGGACAAGGGTCACAACTGCAGGAATATATGTGACAGGGGAGCATGTAGGAAGAGAATGAACGTGGTGCATTCTCCATCAACCGAAAGAGAGAAACTGCAGTAAATCTTTATTTTTAATTTGGTAAAAAAAAGAAAAACAACAACAACAACAACATTTTATTACAAATGCATGTTCCAAGATGAACAGCTTTGCATCTGTTACCTTTCAGCTGAGAGAGCTTCGATTGATGCACAATAAGCTTGACAAGGAAAATGAGGTCTGGTTTTTGTACAACATCAACTGCCAGTGCAACATATTAATATTGCAAAATAAGCTGCTGTACAAACATTTCATATTAGCAAAAGGACCGACATTGTACCGTCTATCTTGAAAAAATGATTGTGCCTGAAATATGAATCACTTTTTTTTTAAAGTACCAACAGAGGTATTTGACTTACAAGAAGGCAGCCTCATTAAACATGCTTTGATTCTACACAAGAGTAAAAAGATACATTTGTGTGTGCTGTCATTGCGCATACATTGTGGGGTCAGGTATTTCATCTCTGCCAGCCTGAACTCACCTGAATAACTGGCCCTTTAACCTCAGGATATAAACAAAAAGTGGGTAGGTGTACTAAGTTCACCGTGTCCACGATTGATAATAAGCTTACCGACACACACAGACCTATGTTTTAGTTATCACACTTAATGTAAGGAGAACGAACGAAACAGCTGCTGTTTTTTTCTTCTGTCTTATAAAAAGAAAGAAGAACGATAGAGTATGTGTGTGTGAGAGAGAGAGAGAGTGTGGGAAGGTCAAATGACACCACTTCTCTTGCTCTGTCTGTCGTCTGAAAGTTTCTGTCACAACTTTTACAGTTTAACCAAACTTTTTTTTTTTTTTTTAAGTGCTGCAATGAACCAGAAATCCCTTAGAGCAACCTCTTCATTCCAAACTTTTAAAAACGTAGCCCAGGAGCTCTTTACATGGAGTGGAGATTATTGGCGACTATCCAAAATCAGCCGAGCATTGGAATTGGAGTCTGATATTTGAAACTGGTGACAGAGGCCCCATTGAAAAGAGCCATGAAAGTCAAGCTATTGGGAATAGCACATGAAGAATAAAACTCACCTCACTCAGGACTGGGAACTGCAGAAAGGGCATGCTTCAAAACATCCTACTGTTGTGAGTGTGATTTGTTGGTGGCTAGTGGGCTTTGAAGGGAAAAAGAAGTGTAATTTGCAGGACAAAAAAAAAACATTATTCAAAAACAATCATTGCATTAGTATTTCACTGCATTCTGCTCTTGGCTGCCTTTCTCAGCGGTTGTGGAGGAGGGGGCCTTCAGCCAGTATCCTGTTAAAGCTCATTCCTCTGTGAAGTATTGATTCTGGCTGCTCCCTGTAATTCCTAACAGTGTGGTGACATCACTCTAAAGCACTGGCTGTCTTATTTAATGGACTCAGCCCAGCCCTGGGCACACAACTATACCAGCATCCCCCATTCCTGTCCACTTAATTCATGGTCTTTATTTTGTGGACAGTATCTTTTACTTTACGAGAAAGCATGGTATCACATGACTCTCAGAAGCACTATCCCCACTCAGTGAGACCTGTGTGTATTATCTCAGAAGCACTTTCCCCACTCAGTGAGACCTGTGTGTATTATCTCAGAAGCACTATCCCCACTCAGTGAGACCTGTGTGTATTATCTCAGAAGAATCTCTATCGCTGGTATGCCTTGCTGCAATGTTGAAACGATAATTAGGAAGACAGTTCTGTTCTGTTTGGGTTGCGTTTAAAAGCTGACAGGATGAAAGCAGATGTGTCTCTAGATATCTGTGGTGCCTGCCTCAGCTTAACTAGAGCAGTGAAACTCACACTTTGATGCTTCTTAAAGTAGCTTTCAGTAAAACGTAACTATATTACAATAAGATCGGATTTCTTACTGACACTACTCAAAACATATTTAGCTACACAGTTATGCATTGGGTTTTATTTTTTTTAAAGATGACTCTATAGTGGGAAATTAAATGTTGCATTGTAGAAAAAAAAAAAACATTTAGTCAATGTCCATCATTTATATACTTTTTTTTAAAATAATGTGTTAAGTTTCTTTTGATGCTCTGTATATATTATACACACATGGTTTATATGCTGTGATGGGTCAAACGTTACTCATAACTAACAATGCATTCAAGTTTTACCATTGCATTTTAAAACGTGAATATTACATTAGCTTAAACCAGTTCATTCTGCAGCTAAGGGTAGAATTTACATTATTTTATATAGACATACCGGTATATCTTCCCTACAGGTAATCAATATTTAATATGGGTTATGCAGATTACTATTCGTGTTTGTTTTTCAACGGCCCTTTTTAAGTTTTTCTGAAACTAATTTAGAACAAGCTGAGGTGTAGTTTAAACTGAATACAGCATAACTGGTTTGCAGATGAAGGTATTGATCTCTACCGCTTTGGGATTGCGTTTTGCATGTAATCGAATGGCTGGTTTCAACAGGCCTAGGTCTAAATGAATTATACACTTGGCATCCAGGCTTGGCTTTGTGACCTGTTTAATTAAATATGCAGCAATTATAGTAATCACTGTTGGAGGTCCCTGTCTGGCTTTGGCAGCTCTGGGAGATATAATCAATACCCTGTGGATGTGTGAACCTGCCAAAATACCAACACAGCAAATCATGCACTGAAGATGGTGTTGTGACTATAGTAACATGCATCTCAAAACCCCTCACAATTCTGCCTCTGAACTTTGCTCCTAGTTTAGTAAAATGTTTGTTTTCCTTTCCCAATAGTTGCAGTTTGGCATAAAGACCAGTCAGAGGCTATTACAAGGGTAACATTGTGAATGTCACCCATGTCATTCTCATCCCTGTTATTCTCTGTGGCAAACTCGAGTCTCCATCACAGCTATCTATGCAGATATTTCCTATTCCCTTCACATCTGGGCTTCCCTTGCTCTAGCCTCAGCTCTATGCACTTGGGCAAGATGGATTTACTTTAAAGCAAAACCAGAAATCAGACCTGCTATTCCCTTTTGCAACTTACACAGGAATATAAAATGGTGCAATTGTACACAGACCCCGATTAACGCTACTATAATAGAGCAGTCCACGATTCTGTATTGGTCATTTCACAAACCTTTCCACCGGAAACCTTTCTCACTGTTGTCAAGGCTTCAAGACATCAAGAAAGACTTTTAGCTGAAGCATTTGTCAAGGAGTCTAAATGCTGAAATGCTTGAACTAAAGAGTT
Source organism: Acipenser oxyrinchus oxyrinchus (assembly GCA_030684275.1). Classification (NCBI taxonomy): domain Eukaryota; kingdom Metazoa; phylum Chordata; class Actinopteri; order Acipenseriformes; family Acipenseridae; genus Acipenser; species Acipenser oxyrinchus. Next base: position 34,111,274 of record CM060260.1, read on the forward strand.
CCTGAAATCTTCAAGCATCCACACCTCTCTGCAGTATGACCCAGATCAGGACCCACTCAATCACTTCCCAGGAGAGCAGATCTATACCCCTCAGACACAGATAAACACCGTCTGTACATTTAGTTACATCATAGCATCATAAATCAGGCTTGGGGGTTACCACGCTATCATTATTATGTGGGAACAAGCATCGTCAGCAGTAGGAATGAAACACAAACTACTGTAATTCTGTAAAATGGGAAGAACTTCCAGATGACTGGGTGGCAATGGAAGAGACAGACGGATGGACGGGCGGACAGGCAGGCAGACAGACAGAATTTGGATTTTGGACTCACAACTGCAAATGAATGGTTTGAATTTGAACTGCATGAAGATGAAACATACCCTCATAACTCTGTTTGTAAATACAGTATACTGCGAGTATTATGTACCAAGTCCCTTGTCTAACTCCCGTGATGTTTCATATTAGTGTCAAAACCTACACCACCAGAGGTGCACTGACGTGACACAAAGTCAGCTTTTGATTTTCATTAAAAATGGTAGGAGCTCTGTTGAAAGGTATGATTTTGCATTTTGACTAGACAGGGTATCATACATCATAAAAAACAAAATCCTACACCTTAAATCTACCTTTATTACTAAAAAAAGGGGGACACAATATATGCTTTGCTTTGTTATTTATAAGACAAGCGTTAACCTCTAACCAAACTCCTGCACTGTCACTTCATACTGTAATGAGAAACGTGTTAACAGGGCTCCTAACGTCACCAGTTCCATTACTGTCCATGGAATCACTCAGATCCAGTGCAGATCTTCTCCACCTGCTTCAGTACAGGCTAATGCTGCTGCGAGTTTAGTCTTTAATCTATCACTGAAGGGGGGTGTGGTCTCTGACATCACCTATATAAACACAGTACTGTACGACAGTGCTAAGGCTGCCCGACTCGGAGTAAGCAGCACCCAGTGAAGATAAGCTGCAGCCGACAATGTCAAACTCAATAAGGTGCTCTCAAATGATGAAATCGTAATATCATTTGTTTATTACTACACGGACAGCCCAGCCTTAGTGTACAGAGCAGGCTACTTTCTTTTTCAAAAAAAGGTAATTGTATTTATTTATTTCCCCCAGCTGTTGTTACTGCAGAAGTTGGCGGGGTCATTCTTGCCCTGCACGCTGGTGTTGATTGTAATACCATGTGCTGTTTTTTTGTTTTTGTTTTTTAAAATCACAAATATGCACAAGTTTCTTATTTTCTTCTATGCTTTTTACATAAAGATGATTTTATTTTATTTATTTATATGAAGGGTTGTTTTTGTATTATCAGAAATGGTGACATTACAATACATTTCAGATTGCGCTTAGATGGGCATGATGTCCAAATTAATTAATTAATATTCAATTACGTTTAAAACTATTAATTTATTGAACCCATTGAATATTAATCGGTAGATTTAAATAAAACGTTACATGAGTTGCTTTTGTTGTTTAATGTGCCTTTATCAATACAATAACAAATACGAGAAACTGTACAAATTAATTATAATTTGTAAAGCGCTTTAATAACAAAAGAGGGTTAGCAATTTAACTCTGAATTAATTTGCTGTTGCAGGTATCCCCGACGTAGATTATGCTTTCAAAAAATTGGATCAAGTGGATGGTAACAACTGGGTGGTCGGATTACCTGGGTTAAATTATTTTCAAAAGCATAACCTGCGCAAATTCAGCCCTTGATGTCTGGAATCTTTAAACAATAAACATCTGTGGAACACTGCCGCAGAATTCTGTGACTTGTGTGCGACAGTAAGAAGGACCACCCTTTTTTAAGGAAGTATTCATAATTACATTTTTATATATATAACTAGTTATTTTTTTTTACACTTTAATTTAAAAGTGTAGTTCTATATAAACGCGGTTTCTTTTTAACTGCCCGTGTTTTACAACATGCAGTGAACAGAAGTTTTTTGTTTGTTTGTTTGTTTGTTTGTTTTTTAAAAACTTCAAAGCAGGTCATAATAATATTTTTTGTTAATAAAAAGCTTTCGTACGGTAGTTTCACAGTGCACGGAATTTACACGTCGCACCGCAGACATTACCTGCTGTACACGGACTATTTATACACGATTTCGAACTGTGCTTAAACGAAGAAATAGTTTCTTGTGCCCTGTGCTTAAGAAGGTTAACCGCACGCAATTTGCAAGTGGATGTAAGCCCCGAACGATGTGTTCTGAAGCAGGGTTCCTGTACCGTGCACTGTTCGAGTACAAGAAGGACCGTGGCGATGACATTTCTTTGCAGCCCGGTGACATCCTCGCTGTTAATAAAGCGGCTCTGCTGACGTCTGACTATCAGGAGGGCGACGAGAGAAGCCCAAGGGGGTGGCTCTGCGGGACAAACGAAAGGACCAAGGATAACGGTGACTTCCCTGGCACTTACGTGGAGTATGTTGGACCTGTAAGGGTTGTTCCGACGAACCCAAAGCCCAGACCAAGGCCGGTTCCTCCAACGCCGGTTGGCACCTCCGCGCCGGGACCCAGTCAGGCGGGCAGTGAGTAGCGCTTTCTATGGGGTCTGCACTAGCTACACAAGTTGTTTGGTACTGTTTTACTGCATTGATGGTGTGTCGTTGAAAAAGCGCTGGATTCAAAAATATATATAATTTGCAATACCATTTGCATAGCATTTGGTGGGGGATATATTTCTGATGAGTTTTGCAAGCAAAAATAATCTTTGCAAATAATGGATAACAATCAATCAATCAATATCTTTATGTATTAACCATGTGTACACTTTAAACACGTGTGAATTAATATATTGGGTGTTCCTGGGAGGAGGTATGTTTATTTATTTATTCTTGCAATCATCTGTGTGTATCTAATAAGTAGCAATGTTGCTATGTGAGATTTCTGTGGTTTATTTTAAATGTGGGAAAATAAACCTTGCAGACTTTTTTGGTGTTTGAAGGAATATAAAGTCAAACAGCGGGGTGGGGTGGGGGGAGCTTCTTGGTTTCTTTGTTTGTTTTTGATTCCCAGCCTTCCTCTTTCCTCCCCTGCCTGGAGTTGGTTGCTGTAGTGCATGCATACTACACTCCTGTCTGTGTTTTGAACTCAGTCCAACACATTATTGCTTTGGTTACCCCTATGGAAGGGTGTGGCTGATTAAACAATATGCAGGGCAGTGCACAATAAGCAGGCCAATGGATGTTCTCATGCTGGTGAGGAGAGAGCAGCAAGGTCTCTGTTAGTTTATGCAACACATACAACAGAAACAACACCCTACAGAACCAATGCGGTAACTGTAGTTCTGTGACTGCAGATGAAAAATGTGAAAGTGTGACCCTGTGCCTCCACAGGTTTCATCCAGTCCATTTTTTATTACGAACTTGATCAGCCACAGTGCATTGGTAACCATCTCAGGGGAGTCATATTCAACTCGTAGTAAAACCAGGAATGGAACAAGCTGCTATGCAATAGTCTTATTTCCAACCCCCCACCTCCAGCTCCTGATAAAGATTTAAAATGGTTTGTCAATTGAGCTTAAACCTTCTACTTTTGTCATCATCAGACACACACCCAAATTGTCATCTCTGAGTTCAAAGGTTTGGCGCCGACGAACTTGCCTTGGAAGTACATCTTCTTCTAACAAACCGCCCTCCTCCTGGTGCTCTGCCCAAGCCACAGCAGCAAAGTGTGCCTTTCCTGAAAACCAAACTGTGGGGTCCCTTGGTACAGAAGGTCAGGGTAACATGTGTCTTCATCAATGTACTTTCAAGGTACATTGAGTACTTGTGCGGCTAGGCCTTCTCCCAGAGAATGCTGACTTCATCACTAAGCAGTCTGTCTGGCTGTGTGGGGTGTTTTGAAACGGCACACAATAATGCTAATGATGATGTGCACAGAAAGCAGTTTTGTCCACATGAGGAATTTTGTCCAGATGGCAGTGTCAGAAATTATGTGAGACACAGTCAGTCACTCTTTTGATATACCAGGTGCAGGGTTATTGTTAGGGGTGCACTGATTGAAGATGGTGGGTAATTGACACTTTGAACTTCTGCGGCATTTGATGGGCAGATCCTTCAGGCAGTTAATGTAAAAAATAATGAAATGTGAGGGGAAGGTTTTAGCCGACTTCACTCCCGAGGCTCTGTTAATAGAACCGTAGTCAAAAGTCAATAAATATTGAATGTTTGTGTCATGCAGTTACGCAACTATATATATATATATGTGTATATATATATATATATATATATATATATATATATATATATATATATATATATATATATATAATATTAGCTACAATGCTGTTTACTGTTGGGTGCACAGATGCAAATAAGAGACAGATTAACCCAGGTGTTTGTGTATAAGAATTAACTGATGTGTATAATATTAGATTTTGAATTGGTTCAAACCTTGTCTTTGATATCTCTTGGCAGCTACCTTAAATGATTTATTTTAAGGCGCTTTACTTCAGATCAAAGCTGGCTTTATGCTTTGCAGGGTTACTAGAGAATGGGTGTACAAAACTTTTGTTTAGATATTGCACTTTATTATAAATTTATTTGGATTACTTCTGTTTTTTTTTCTGGCTTCAAGTCTTGCTTGATCAAAGCACACAAGTATATTTCATCACACAGATAACAAAATCAGATATCACCTATTCAAAGACTAGGCACGCTTGACAGCCCTGCTCCTCTGTCATTATGCCTCAGCCCTGGTGCTGGCTATGGAGATGGTAGCTGAGTCTCCAAGCTAATCCATAACTATTAAACAGTCAATAGAGCTAAATTTAGAAATACTGAAAGAAAAGTCACCAAGGTTTATTCATGCCTTGTCCCTTCGTGGGTGGTCTGACACCACTGCTGAGAGTGGTCTTGACTTTTTGGTGCTGCAGACATTGGGTTTGTAGATGGTCCAAAACGTTTACTTCAGTACTGTACTTGGAACAGTGGTTGTAAAATGGCTTTCAGAGACTGACTCCTTCGACTACAATGGAGCCAGCAACCTTAAATGTCTTCAATGGCATGCCAAGAAAATGATTTTAGTGTAATGCAATCAATTGTGCATTTGCAGCAATTAACTGAACACATTTGAATAAGGAGTTACCGGTAGTTTACAATATCGTTTTAATGGGTATTGGAGAGATACATTATTTCAGATTATTCCAACATTAGACTATACCAACAAGATTAGTTTCAGGTAGAATACTGTGTTTTTGTGGTGTTGTTTGCTTTTCATTGTGGCTGGATACGTGGTTGCATGATTTCACATATTTAACCTTGAAGAATTAGATTAAGCTTAAAAAAAAGTTTATTACTTGAGTTATATTTGTGTTTTTTGGAAGCTGCTGAGCATTCCTTTCGGGGTGGGATGGTGTCGATTCCTGCCTTTCTTCTGTATGCCTGTCCCAGGTTGTCTGCTACATCACTTGACTGCACTGGGCTGAAGAGAGGGCTCGCTGTCTCCTCAATGGGATCATTGTGCTGCGTCCTGGCACGCTGTGCGCTGTGTGAGTTGAACCAGAGAAGCCAGCTGGAGTTCAGGGTGCCAGCTGTCAGTAGGAGAAAGAGAAAAGAGCTTCTGTCTGGGCCTGGAGGTTAGGGGAGCGAAATAAATCTACCAAGATCCTGCTAGTTGCCTTTAACAAACCTCAACAAGCCAATACACAGCCCCCCCCCAAAAAAATAAATACAAATACGTTAATGTTGAGCTGTTCACTTCTGATAGACAGGTTATTGAAATCACAACGGGGTAATGGGGATAGGACATGCATTGGATTATGCATAGATGACATGACTTGGACAAGTTACTAGAAACGTCTTGCGATTGTTTTCTCTTAAAGATGTTTGCATTGAAATAGACAGTCTTGTAATGAAGTTATGGGGTTCTGCAGTGGTGATGTCACAGTCAACCATTTTCCTTAGTGATTGTTGCTACCTGGTTCTTCACACTAGTGTGTTTACATTGGAAAAGCCTATTTCCGATCTGGCATTGGCATGAAATATTAATAAATAAAGGACAGTAGTAATAGGACGTTAGTCTCTCTGCACAGGTATGTATACGAAAGATAAACAATACGGGGGACAGGGCTTTTTCATCTTCTGTAACATTGCCTGCCGTATATCCCCACTCTCAATGGATGAGCAACACCTGATTCAACCACAGCTATATCATGTATTAGTGAAGGAATGCGGTGTAAGGTAATATAACATACTGTACCAGTATTTGTATAGAACCAGGCATTGTGAGATTGGCATGTCAGACTGCAGTGAGTTGACAATTGTCACTTTTTTTTTTCTTGTAAATGTTTATATTTTGTTCACTGCAATGAAAACCAATACATGAATTGTGTTGCTATACAGCAGTACTGAAAGTATAAGGTTTTCAAATATTTCTCTCTTTTTGATAGTCGTACTGGTGCATGCTTTTGGACGTGCTGTCCTTTGAAACACACTTCAAACCTGTTGCTGTACAGTAGCACTTTGCCGAGATTTGGGTCCCCTGGTCCAGTTCCTCTGTCAAGAGGCTGCTGGGATACACAAATAAGAACTGATCTGGGTTTGCCTCAAGCAGGAGCATGCCACTATGTCCAAGTAGGTTTTGCACAAAAGATTTAGAGACCTTTGATCTTCTGGCTGAGAGGCAAGTATGCTGTCTTTTGAGTCACTGGTAAAATTTGCATATTGTTTTCGTCTCAAAAATTGACCAGAATGCTAGACGCAGCTTTGCAGTCACTGCTCTGATGGTCTGTTGTGTGTTGTAATCCTGTGATCACACCACATTTTCAGGTGTATCATGTAAATGCACTTCTACACATACAAATTGCCACAAGGCTAGTTGGGCATCCCAGGATAACCATGTCCCTTTCCAAACTGTTAATTATCTGAGATACTGCAGCATGAGTGGCAGCTGCTGGGCTTCGAGCTGCGACCCTCTGCACCATAAACTCTGTTCAGAGGGTATTCTATCCTAGATTTTAACCAAGAAATGTGAGCATTCCTTACGGGGCACAAAATAAAAGCTGATGGATCATCGGAAATGTGGGTTGAACTACTAGGGCTGTCTCTGTCCTTTGTAAGCAGTACTGCAGAGCACACAACAAGGAGGGGGCAGTCCTTAAACACCCATGCATTACATGATGTGATCCAACAAGGAGGGGGCAGTCCTTAAACACCCATGCATTACATGATGTGATCCAACAAGCAGCACACCATGAGGCAAGGTTTACAATGCATTATCTTTTATATGCAACATCATCTCAGTTCTGATTTTTTAAATTAGGACAATTTGTGTATTGTGTCTCATGGGATTCAGATACGATTCTTGAAATGGTTCTTGATAGTTTTATGCAGATTATCTTTTGGGACCACATATTTATATATATATTATATACAGTAGATGCCACTTAACAACCTCTCGGTCATTAACCATTACGTCATTAAGTTGTCATTAACCGAAAGTTGCCAATAAGCGAGAAGCCCCTGTTTCCAAGTGCATGTATATGGAACAACAACACTGTAGTTGTACAAATATGGCACTGAAATGTATGTGTTTTAAATGTTAGTGTTAAAAAATGAACTTGAGAAACACGAAATACCCGAACATAGAACTGTTTACTTCACACGTGTGTAAAACAAACAAAAAAGGAGTAGGCTTAAATAGCACAACACAACGATGAACTACAATTGCCCTTACAATGAGTAAAGCAAACATAAAAAAATATGTCTTGTACTTACAATCAATTCTAAAGAACACATTTTTAAAATAAGAAATTTTCCAACGTTGTCTGCTTTTTACACTGTACCACCTCCCGCTGTAAATCCATCTCAATTTTGTGTGCAGCTTCGTCGCCAGTTTCAAAGCCACGATTCTGTCTCAGTCCACCAGAAACACGCAGTTGCGAAGTCAGTGTGTTATAAAAGCTGCAAGACGCATGCGCATACATCATGCAAGTGTTCTCTATAGCACTGGCAACTAGTAATAAAGTTGTCAATAAGCGGCGTGAGGTTGCTAATATCAGAATTACATTAATATTAAAGTCTATGGGACGGGATTGGTTCCTGGGAAAATGTTGTTAATAACTGAAAGTTGGCTTTATCAGGGTTGCTAATAACCAGCATCTACTGTATTGCAATATATGCCAAAGTGATCCTCATGTTGATTGATGAGTACTTAACAGTATATACTGGGGTAAACTTCCTCAAACATTATAAACATTAGAGTTTTTACCATAATTAGACTGGTTTACAATATTTATTAATATGCTTTATCATACCTGTGATTTACCATGCTTTCACTATACTTTATTACACTTCGCTTTTACTAAGGCCAGGCTACCACTACGCTAGTTTTGTAGAATCGGACAAACTAAGAATGCAAAATGCTGGCTTAAACTAAACTCCGCAGAAGAAACAAGAAGTTTCTGTATGCAGGAAGACTGTGTCACAGGGCTGGTGGGTTTGGACAGGAACCTTCCTCGGAACATGTAATAACATTTTTAAAGAGCGGTGTGGGAAAAGTCTTGTTTGGTACTCACTCAAAGCAGTTGGATGGAAGATGTTTGGTGCATGTGATTGCGGGCCTCCTCAGTGTTTCCACTCATTAACTCATGTTGAAGCAGAGACTGTTTTCTATTACATGTGCTCTAGGGCTCAGTTTGAACTGTTCTTGAACTGGGACACAGGTTTGGCCCAGCAACGCTTTTCTTTCTAAAGTTACCATTCGCATTAGTCTTTGTTTTGTTTACCTCCTTTCCTCTTTCTTTTATACCTCTTGGCTGGATTATTGAAATATCTGTTTTGAACTTGCTTTGTGTATCACCCGATTTAGTTGGATTGAACACTAAAATAAAATACAAAATAAAAAAAGGGAAATATGTGCTCTTTATTTTGGCAAATGTCTATTTTTTTATCCAGCTAGTTTAGATTGCAGTTAAAACGATTAAGTAAAGATTCAGCTTTATAATAAAACAACACATTATTACGTAACATGCATAAACTAATTTTATACTTTGACGAAAGTATTTGGGCTGTCAAAATATTTCATATGAAACCCATTTGTTGCTAATTATTGACAATTATCATGATTGAAAACCAGCACCTGATGATAATTATAGAATAAATATATAATCAAGTGCTGAAAAATAAATTGGAAATTTGTGATTAAAAAAAGCAACAAAAAAATGGTTAAAACTAAAGAGTACAATCTCAAAATGGCAGTGATACAATTAAACGAAAAAGAGAAACTACCAGAAATATAGCAGAAAGACTCTGTGTGGGCTATTATTGACAAACACAGGATAACAGGAACTACTGCAACTAGCTCCAGGTGTGGAAGACCAATAAATATTTCTGCAAAATCTGGAAGAAGAATCATTCGAGCACACCTTTGTTAAAAACAATACACAAAAGAAAGCGATTGGAGTTTTCCATTGAATACGTGAAGAAGCCTGATGATTTCTTCAACCACATTTAATGGTCAACGAACCCAAAATATATATTTTTTTTTTTTACCAAGAAAGCAACAGTATGTTTGGAGAAAGAGAGGAGAAGGATTTAAAGAAAAGTTCATCATGCCTAGTGTTAAACATGGTGGAGATTGTGTGATGCTGCAAAATATCAAGACATTTTGCACTCTCATTTGTTACCCAGTGATAGAAGGCTTATTGGACGGAAGTTTGTGCTCCAGCAGGATAATGACCCTAAGTATTCTGCAAAGTCTACAAAGGAATTTCTGAAAAAAAATGAAGGTAATTAAGAGCAGGGAAAACTTTACAGTGACTAATACCATTTGTCCTGGAGATTGAAATGTAAACACATTTACCTTTGTAATCGGATAACTATTTCTTAAATGTAGTGTGGTTGACTTTTTATTTTATATACCGATATGTGTGTGTGTGTGTGTGTGTATATCTATATCTATAAAGAGATAGATATATATATATATATATATATATATATATATATATATATATATATATATATATATATATATATATATATATATATATATATATATATATATATATATATATATTAGTGTGTGTATATATATATATATATATAGGGCCGGGGGGAGTCGACCGGTTGAGATCTGACGACACAGTCACTGCCTGCGGTTTCCCTTCTGTGTCGTGCCTGGAGTCGCTGGGACGCTGTGACTCTGTTGTGGTTGGTTCTCTGAGCTCTGAGTGGAGGATGAGGCCACACCCCCTGGAACAGACGCCACTGTAACATTCCTGCCTGGGTCACGGTACCAACCAAACAGCAAAGCGGTTCACAAAGGCCTGCGGGTCTGGATGTTGTTTAGAGAGGGGGTGGACGACTCAACTAGCTATGAACTATATTTGAATTCCAGTCAATAATTAGATTAGTTTAACAACACGCACTCTGGAAACGACCGTTTCTTTGAATTCCGAGGTGCACTGTTCTCCAGCGACACTGGTGTTCTCTAGCAAGCAGGCAATCTGAAACTAATTATCCATTTATATCCGTGGGACATCAAACTTTTCCCCGTCAATTTTCTACCCTATGATAAGTAGGCAGCAGCACAGAAATGATTGTCCTTCCTTTTATTTGTTGTGAGCTTCGCCCCGATCAGTGAGCCAGCGTTCTGGAAGTTATTAGCAGACAAGGTGCAGTGTGGAGGTCAAGGAATAGCAACTTATTGTAAGAAAAAAAAGGAATGTAGAATTTTTTTATGAATATGTTTTGTTCATTTTTTATTGTGGGATGATAAACACTGTACTTCTATAGTGGTTGTGTGACCCCTGGAACTGCCAGCCTTTTCTGGAATCACAACATGGCTAACCCTAACTCTAATCCTAACTCTAACACTAACCCTAACTCTAACTGTAACACTTACACTAACACTGACTATAACTCTAACGCACACCTCAACCCCAATCCCGACTCCAACTCCAATCCCAACTCTAACCCCAACCCCAACTCAAACCCCAACCCCAACTCTAATCCTAACCCTAACACTAACACTAACCTTAAAACTAAACCTAACCCCAACCCCATTTTGTTTAAAACAACCAAAGCATATGCCTTCCTGATGTTGTTCAGCAGCAGAGGTCCGGAGAGTCTGCTTCAGTTTTTAAACTTAGAACAAGTGGCTTGTTTGAAACCCGTTACTACCAAGCTCCCTGCTGTCTGACTGCTTCACAGAAGACATTCATCATTCCCTCTGCCCGCCTCCCTCTGTTTTAATTGAACCTCCCTCAGACTGACTCATCTTGTTCTTTTTTTTAGATTTGTTTTGGCTACTGGGGACTCAGGATGTTGATAACACTGTTTTGTCAAAACCCTATTTTAACTTGCTTATTTAACAAAGAGTATTGAAATAGAATATTGAAATAGTATATTGAAATGTGTGAAACTGTTCCAGACCGTTGCTGGCTTCTGTACCAACAAAAACAAAAAAAACCCTATTATACCCCAATCTGAAACATATATATATATGAGGGAGTGTATGGTTAAAGCTTAGAGAAAGACTGGTGCAAAATCAAAGCAGGTAGAGTGTGACTGACAGACTGGAAGGGAATCTGCGCCTGTGGGTTTTTATTAACTGAGGAAGTAAACCTTTGTGAATTTCACACCTTTTTAAAGAAACTTTGATCAGATTCTGCCAAGCAATGTAAATATATGAGCCGAGGCTTCCAGCAGTATCTTTCACCAGCCTAGTTCCTTTGTCCATCGCGATGTGAGGAGATATATTACCATTTGCAGCTCTGCGCCAGGTGTTTGATGTATCATCAGTCAACAGCTTGTCATGGCATTCCTGGATAGAGATGTTCAGTGTTCTGGAGAAGGACACTCCTGCTGGCTGTTCACATGAAGCTGTCAGGTTGTCAGGTAGTGTGCTGGCAGCCTGGTCTTTGAAGAGGAGTCTGGACTGCACTGTTACTGTTACTTACTATCTGATGGACCTCTTGATCAGGTTAACCAAGGCAGACATTTGAAGATGTGCACCGGCTTCATATTTCAAATTTAAAAACACATGTTATTAAAACTGGTTGAATCCAGAGGGATTTAATATTTATTTTGATGTACTCTAGGCTTCTGTATTACATGCACAGCAAGATCTTAAACACCACATTGTTCTCAGAACAAAATCAGTCATTTGTAAGACCCTGTTTTTACCTGAACAGTTCTGCCATAATGTGCCACATTTTTTTCCCCATTCTTTTCCTATGCTGGGCATTACCAACCCTTCCAAATGCTTTCTACACCTAAGCTTTATTACACTTTGCCATGTTTGTACTATGGCATACAAGTATGTTCTTCAGTAAGGATAGTACCGAGAAATATGATTCATGGCTTTCAACATGTTTTTTTACTGTTACTGAATAGTGTTGCCAGGTTATAGCATTGATTATCTAATGTGATCAAGTATACAATCCAATCTGTTGCCTGGACTATACCATGCCTAAGAATTCTGGAAAGAATTAAGCACAGGAACTAATCCACAGCTGATTCTAATCGCAGTGGAACAGAACCCTCTTTATAATTCTGAGTGCAACCCTATGACAAAGTGGCCTTGTGGTCCCTTCTGCCATCCTTACAATTTCGAATGCACTTCAGATTTATAGGCTACTATTTGAATTCTGGCTTTGAACATATTGAGGTGACAGTAATGGTAATTAGCCTAGCTACAGTATATTTACCTTTTACTGTGCAAGCACTCTGAAAATCTGAAAAAGACTTCAAGAAAGTTGTAGTCCCGTAAGCAAACGCTTGTGAGGTTTGTTTTTAAACATGGGTTTCGTCTCTGCGTTTTGATACAGATGTACCTACACCCATTATGGTTGTAAACACATCAGTCAAGATTTAAAGGTTGTCTGAAAAATATTTTGAAAAAATCCAAGCATTTCCACACATGGTGTTAATAGAGCCTTGCCTGCTCCTTGCCAATAGCAGCGGTGAGCCTGTGAGCCTGCTGAAGACAGAGGAGTACAAATACACATTGCGCACTGTGTTTCATGCGCTCAGCATGGGCCTTCTCACGCTATAAACATTAGCATCTCATTGTTGTCAGCAGGATGTAAAGCACAGGGAGAAACCTTTCCATGAAACGTCTGGTGCAGTTATAGCAGGTTTTACATGAATTCATACAGACGTAAGCCAGCATGCAGTGGAAAGCATGAAGTTAAAAGCCTGCTGGAACTGGCAGAATGTATACTGTATATTTATGGTAAGGGAGGCTCCCCCAAGCTGTTGCTTTGCCCTGTACAGTAGTTTTCTTGCCACTGACTTGTCTTTGCAGTGTTGTTAAAGAAAAAGATTGCCATTGTCTTTATTAAGCCACATAATTGAAAGCATACACTGAGGTATATTTAGAGCCAGAGGGAGCGTCACATTGGCTCTGGCGCTCCCACAGGAACTGCTTCTCATCTCGCTACAGCAGACCCTGCAGGCCAGGTGAGCTCAGACGGAGACCTGCAGGGCTAGCCTTCGTCCTCCAGAGGCTGGGAGCACTCTGACGTCTGCTCCTGAGTAGAAGAGGAAGCTGGCTCGTTTGTGGGATCGGAGGACGCCCACTGAACTGTGTAAGGCCTGCTGTACAATATAAAAGAGTAGGCTGGGAAATCTTGTATCTCGTCTCTCAATATATTATTTATTTCTTAGCAGACGCCCTTATGCAGGGCAACTTACAATTGTTGCAAGATATCACATTATTTTTTTTTATACAATTACATTTTTTTTTTTTACACATTATTTTTACATACAATTACCCATTTATACAGTTGGGTTTTTACTGGAGCAATCTAGGTAAAGTACCTTGCTGGGATTGAACCCACGACCCTCCGGTCAAAAGTCCAGAGCCCTAATCACTACTCCACAATGAAACGGTGTGCCTAGCCTACCATTACTTTGAAACTCTAACGTACAGCAAAATAATATGTAATAAAAAATAAAAAAACACCTTTTAGTGATTTCATGTTTCATAGCCATCTGTCAAACAGAGGGAGAATTAGTGTGTGAGCAAATGTAATTCCTGCCTTAAAGTTTACTGGCACTGTTTTAATTGGCTCATAACTTTCCGAGAATCTGGCCAAAACTGAACCGCAACACTTGTCAGACCTACAGGGTGACTTTAATAGAAACAAATACATCCGCTGCTAATTAAATCATTACCTCGGCTGTACACCAGCCTTATTTTGCTGACGTTAATGCAAACTAGGGTGGCTGTAATTGCGTTAAGCACAAGACTGGTATTACTTTGTTGAAAAACATGATGTCTGGCTCTGCTGCTTCTAACTGGATGATAAAATGAAAAGAGTGATGCTCCCTCACTGAAAAAACTAAACCGTCAGGGCATCTTGCAAAGGTAAAGCACTGAGTACACACAACAGAACGTTCCTTATAGCCACGCAGACGGAGCTGCTTTTTTAACCAACGTTGACCTAAAACCTATTCACACAGCTCCGCATCCAGATTCAGAAAACATGGAAAATCCAGCACTTAGTGACTGATCCCCATTGTAATGTGAAAGGCAATCCAGCACTCAGTGACTGATCACCATTGTAATGTGAAAGGCAATCCAGCACTCTGTGACTGATCCCGATTGTAATGTGAAAGGCAATCCAGCACTCAGTGACCGATCCCCATTGTAATGTGAAAGGCAATCCAGCACTCTGTGACCGATCCCCATTGTAATGTGAAAGACAATCCAGCACTCAGTGACTGATCCCCATTGTAATGTGAAAGACAATCCAGCACTCAGTGACCGATCCCCATTGTAATGTGAAAGACAATCCAGCACTCAGTGACTGATCCCCATTGTAATGTGAAAGGCAATCCAGCACTCAATGACTGATCCCCATTGTAATGTGAAAGGCAATCCAGCACTCAGTGACTGATCCCCATTGTAATGTGAAAGACAATCCAGCACTCAGTGACTGATCCCCATTGTAATGTGAAAGGCAATCCAGCACTCAGTGACTGATCCCCATTGTAATGTGAAAGGCAATCCAGCACTCAGTGACTGATCCCCATTGTAATGTGAAAGACAATCCAGCACTCAGTGACTGATCCCCATTGTAATGTGAAAGGCAATCCAGCACTCAATGACTGATCCCCATTGTAATGTGAAAGGCAATCCAGCACTCAGTGACTGATCCCCATTGTAATGTGAAAGGCAATCCAGCACTCAGTGACTGATCCCCATTGTAATGTGAAAGACAATCCAGCACTCAGTGACTGATCCCCATTGTAATGTGAAAGGCAATCCAGCACTCTGTGACTGATCCCCATTGTAATGTGAAAGGCAATCCAGCACTCTGTGACTGATCCCCATTGTAATGTGAAAGGCAATCCAGCACTCAGTGACTGATCCCCATTGTAATGTGAAAGGCAATCCAGCACTCAGTGACTGATCCCCATTGTAATGTGAAAGGCAATCCAGCACTCAGTGACTGATCCCCATTGTAATGTGAAAGGCAATCCAGCACTCAGTGACTGATCCCCATTGTAATGTGAAAGACAATCCAGCACTCAGTGACTGATCCCCATTGTAATGTGAAAGGCAATCCAGCACTCAGTGACTGATCCCCATTGTAATGTGAAAGGCAATCCAGCACTCAGTGACTGATCCCCATTGTAATGTGAAAGGCAATCCAGCACTCAGTGACCGATCCCCATTGTAATGTGAAAGGCAATCCAGCACTCAGTGACTGATCCCCATTGTAATGTGAAAGGCAATCCAGCACTCAGTGACTGATCCCCATTGTAATGTGAAAGGCAATCCAGCACTCTGTGACCGATCCCCATTGTAATGTGAAAGACAATCCAGCACTCAGTGACTGATCCCCATTGTAACGTGAAAGACAATCCAGCACTCAGTGACTGATCCCCATTGTAATGTGAAAGACAATCCAGCACTCAGTGACTGATCCCCATTGTAATGTGAAAGGCAATCCAGCACTCAATGACTGATCCCCATTGTAATGTGAAAGGCAATCCAGCACTCAGTGACTGATCCCCATTGTAATGTGAAAGACAATCCAGCACTCAGTGACTGATCCCCATTGTAATGTGAAAGGCAATCCAGCACTCAGTGACTGATCCCCATTGTAATGTGAAAGGCAATCCAGCACTCAGTGACTGATCCCCATTGTAATGTGAAAGACAATCCAGCACTCAGTGACTGATCCCCATTGTAATGTGAAAGGCAATCCAGCACTCAGTGACTGATCCCCATTGTAATGTGAAAGACAATCCAGCACTCAGTGACTGATCCCCATTGTAATGTGAAAGGCAATCCAGCACTCAGTGACTGATCCCCATTGTAATGTGAAAGGCAATCCAGCACTCAGTGACTGATCCCCATTGTAATGTGAAAGGCAATCCAGCACTCAGTGACTGATCCCCATTGTAATGTGAAAGGCAATCCAGCACTCAGTGACTGATCCCCATTGTAATGTGAAAGGCAATCCAGCACTCAGTGACTGATCCCCATTGTAATGTGAAAGGCAATCCAGCACTCAGTGACTGATCCCCATTGTAATGTGAAAGGCAATCCAGCACTCAGTGACCGATCCCCATTGTAATGTGAAAGGCAATCCAGCACTCAGTGACCGATCCCCATTGTAATGTGAAAGGCAATCCAGCACTCAGTGACTGATCCCCATTGTAATGTGAAAGGCAATCCAGCACTCTGTGACCGATCCCCATTGTAATGTGAAAGGCAATCCAGCACTCAGTGACTGATCCCCATTGTAATGTGAAAGGCAATCCAGCACTCAGTGACCGATCCCCATTGTAATGTGAAAGGCAATCCAGCACTCAGTGACCGATCCCCATTGTAATGTGAAAGGCAAGATAAGTGCCTGTTGCTGTAGTTCAGAACCCTCATAGACCACGGATTACAAGAAAGAAACTTTTCAAACCATCTGCCGTCCATTTTGATGTTTTAAATGATTGCTCATTGTGGCTGGCACTCTGACAGGGGTTTTAATTGCCCAAGCTCCCCCTAATTACCAGGGTAGTGGCAGTGCAGTATCTGTTTTGTAATCAGCAGTGAGCATCGCTAGGAGCACGCCGTTGACTGTGCAAACTCCAGCGACACCGAATAATTGACTAGCTGTAAATCAGAACGGACTCATGAGGCCTGCACTGTGAGCTCCGGTGAAGGGATAAAAATGAACATCACTTTGAATTATTAAGAGTGCTGTTCCAGGAAGCGGAGGCACGTCAAGCAAGTTGACACTCTCTGATTAAACTTTTTTTTTTTTTCTTTTTTTAAATCATGTCGCCATGACAGTGAAACAGTCTCCCAAAAGTTTATCTCAAGCGCTAAAAAGGGTAATGCAATCTTCTGTAAAGATGTGATCATACAGCTGTATTAATGATGTCTTTGTACCATATATTCTATGTATCCTTATATTCTATTATCATAGCTATATATTATACAGAATGCAGTATAGAGTGCTGTGCAAGATACAAGCTGAGATCCACTCACTCACAGTCTGACCTTGTGGAGTGCGCATCAGCTTGTATCTTACAGCACCCTATATATATATATATATATATGTATATATATATATATATATATATATATATATATATATATATATATATATATATATATATATATATATACTTATTTTTTAAATTACTGATATAAAAAAATAAAACATTATCAGAAGAGTGAAAAGCAGGCTTTCAAACAGTTTATACATTGTATATTTCATTTTTTCTGTGTCAGGTTGTCTCCTGATGTGTGACATGTAAGTATGGATTTAAAAGGGCTTTTAAAAATCTCTCACATGCAGATGGTTGGGGATTCAGTTTGCAATGGAGTCTCATTACTTGTAAAAGCTGTTGAACCGATTTGTAATAAAGGCTGTGTGATAACGTGATTATCTAAGACCACAACACTGCTCTCCACTTAATATGTTTTATTTTCAAGCCCTTATAATATTTTGATTGTCTCATTTTATTATTGACTAGATTATAAACGTGCATTTTGCAGAAAACCGTCTTTGTTGGGGATGCTTGTGCCCCGTGGATCCAAACATTAGTTTCTCAAACCCCATGCGGTTATTCAGCTGTATGTAGTGGAGACAGCGTTTAGGTTTCTTTCCCCAATATATCATCCGCATTTCATTGTTTTTAATCACCGCTAAAGCTAATTACAGACGACTATAAACTGCGATGCAATATAATAAACAGAGGCAGCATACAGTTCCTCCATATAAAACTGGTACGCACTGTAATTGCAAGGCACAGCAACTTTAATAAGGTCAAAGGAAGATGTGGCACAGCTGTGGGCTAGATGTCTAAAGAGGGATGCTGCTCCATTCGAGATCTTCAGGATATGTCTCTAATGAACAATGCAGCCCTCAAGAAATATTCTCCTTGTGGAGCCCTGGATCATATTGTCATGGAATAAGAGTTCAAATACTTTAAACTGTGACAGATAGATCTTCCACTTTTCAGCACCTTTTTATACCCTGTAACTGTGTAGTTGTAAGTAAATCCATTTAAATTCAGGCAAGCTGGTAATGACGGAGTGGTGGTTTTTTGTGTGGGGGATGCTGGACATCAATGTAATTGAAGCTTACAAAAAACGGGTAGTGTTGGTAAAACACAGTAGATACATGCCTTATCTTATCTTGGAGAGTTATTCTTGCCAGATTTGGTAAGTACACTGCTACACTACTGTTAAAATTGACCCAGATGCAAACTGTGGTCAGCATCAAATACCCAGTTTGAAGCCACATTGTGGTGCAGCTTGCCTTTGCAAAACCCATGCATTGTTACTGTTTTGAATTGATACGTTGGGGTTAAGCTCCTGGGGTTCTTAGCTCAGATCCAGTAAAATACATTAATTTCAACCAAGCTTATTTTTTTCAGGCTGTATTAAATAATTGCTTTCTGCCGCTGGCATGGCCTGTATTAAAAGCACCAGGTCAGACTGTTCTCAAGCCTGTAAGGGGAAATCCACATGCACAATCAATATCCAAAGAAATATGATATGCATCTATCAGATAGGTCAGAGACGCAGACGCATGCTTCTTCAAAGTGCTGGTTTGGGTTCCAGGTTCTGTAAAACATGTCAGACTTGGACATTTCTCTGGACACTCTTGTACTGCAGAGTTGAGACAATGTCAAAAATCATAATTCAACTTCATTTAATTTCGGTTTATAAAGATTTCTATAGCGCCTTTTATACCACAGTATCTCAAAGCGCTTTACATGTCAGTCAAAACAGAAAGAAGGATGGAATATCAAGAAATAGTAAAAATGTCAAATAAAAAAATACAAATAATAATATATTAAGCAGCAATAAATCCAATGTTTTTCTTTTCTTCTTAACATCGTCAGAAGGTTTCGTAATTCTCGGCAGGACTCTGCAAGCGTTTTCTGGCAGGCCTCCCTGTACCAGCTACAAATGAGATCTGCTGTTCACCATCACACTCACTTGCCAAGGTTCATGGTCGTGCACAAATGAATAAAAATAACAACACCTGTTCATTTTCACAGATGCTCAGATGACTGGAGGCTCCCATTGTATAACTGCCTCTTGTGTTTGCTGCTGAAGAATATGTACACGTGTAAACTGGGGTGGGGGTGGTACTGGAGGCTTTATTTTTAACAATGGTTTAAAGTAGGCTGTATTTGTGTATGTCTACCAGCACCATCACCAGAACCTTTCATCAACAAACCGCTTTAGAAACCTGAAAAGAAAACAAGCCCCAGACATCTGAGTGCCCAGATGTCTGTTCCACTCCCTGGAGAATAGGCTTAATACATTTTTTTGCTCATTATTTTTATAAAAAATAAACCCTAGTTAAAAGTTGGTGGGGTTAAGCTTGAATGGACCAACTTACCCCCCAAAAATTTCTAATGCAAATAATGGGTTAGTATTTTAATGACAACTATGTGAATTACTCCTGTGCAACCTAGACCCTCTGAATGGAAGTATTTTGTTGAATTGCCCACACTTAAAAGGAGACAGCAGTTGAACACAGTACAGTCCAAGGGGATTGTAACTGAGACAAATGGATTTTGCACATTGTATGATCTGGCTATCACGTGAAGCAACAGTTGTAATTTGCATTACCACAGATACTGTGCCAGAGATGGGTCTGTACTGTTCTCTCGTTGCAGACTGATGGAGCGCTAATGATTCAAGCAGGCGAGTTGCGGAAATAAAAAAGAGTGTCTGTGGTAAACAACATCACAGCTCTTGGGCAGTGCACTTCCACCCATTTCAATAAAACGCACACAGTAACTGACAAAATAATAGGGAATTAGTCTTCAAGCCTCAGCCTAGTTTTTCTAGAGTGTAGGTTTGTTTTCCCAAGAGTTACTGTGATGTTTAAAAAAGTGGAATTGCAGTATTTTAAAATTAGTCTTTTTTTTCTAACAACAAAAATCAACTAAAGCATGTGAAGTACTCTACTGTGCGTAAGCTGGGGGATCATGATTGGAACAAATCCTAAAGAGGTTTATAAATGCATTATAAAATACAGCGCATTCCAAGATTCTTCTGTGCTCAGCAAGCTCCTAAAACAACATGCCAAATGCATAATCTAGGTACAAGTGGTGGAAGATATTTTATAATGAGTTGCCTACAAGTAATTTATATTAGAGATGTAATATTCCAATTAGGTTCTGCCCTAAAGGGGTTTTATTAAAAAAAATGAGAACAAATAGTAATACAGTAATAATAACCATTATTGATTTATTGCTGCAGGTTTTTGCTTTTCATATAGGCTCTTAAATAGAAAAACAAATGGTATTTTAATTATTATGCTACTATCTTTTTTTTAAAG
Organism: Acipenser oxyrinchus oxyrinchus; assembly: GCA_030684275.1. Taxonomy (NCBI): domain Eukaryota; kingdom Metazoa; phylum Chordata; class Actinopteri; order Acipenseriformes; family Acipenseridae; genus Acipenser; species Acipenser oxyrinchus. The sequence goes on from CM060260.1 coordinate 34,132,062, forward strand.
TTTAAATTTCGTTGTATAATTATTTTGCAAATTCTTTGGAGAATTTTTGGAGAATGTGTTTTTTACGGGTTAGTATTCATGATCGAATACTGCAGTGTTTTTGCTGGGATGACGTACAAGAGGATGAAGGCTGATAAGTCATGTGCCTTATACCCAGGGTGTGTACTGTACACAAAGTGCACGTTATACTCCGTAAGGATCATTGCAATTATTGAATAATAATGATCTTAATCACTTAAGATACTTTAAGGACTGCAGCCACTGTAAGGGTTGCAGCTAGTTTTAGCCCTCGTAAAAACTCAAATGTTAGGTTTTCCACTGATTGTTGGAATCCTGTGCACCATCTAGACTGATGGATTGGAGATATTTTTATTTCTTCTGTTCAGGGGTGCTCTATTGTACATGGATGCAAGCACAGCAGTTGTGATTAATGTAGCTCCAGCACTCCACTGTGACTGGCAGGACATGGAATGCAAACCATTCTGGACAGGAGGCTCTCTTGAGTTATGGGTTTAAAAAAAAAAAAAGCAGTGGAGACATAAGGGTCTGGCAGCTTCACATGTGGAAAAAACTATATCTAGATTTATTTCTCTCGTGTAGTACTGTAAATGTAATTGATTTTTTGACACAATAAAGTTATTTTGCAAGAGAGGGTGGCATTGACTCAGACGAGAAATTGCAGGCATTATTGAAGAGCGAGTATTTTAAACATTAGGTAGATAGATTACGTTTACAATTAGGCTTGATTAAAATTGAATTGTATAGCACAGCACACAGTCACACTGAAGAATCAGGAAGTGTAGTTAACATGTTTAATGACAATTCAAAGCTGCTGCAGTGTGTCCACCTTTTTGTCATTTTCAAATATTTTCACAAAACAAACATTAAACTTTAAAGCTGCATTTGTAGGTGAAAAACGCTAAAATAAAAGTCTCTACATTTAAAAAATATATAAACATGTGAAATTTTCGGTCCACTAAAATAACGGCTTTACATAATCTCTGCAAGTAAGAAATTCCAGTGTCCAGTGTGAAAACACAACACAAAATAATAAATGAACATCCAAAGTATCACTTTGTATTAAAATGTACAATACAAAATAATGGTGCCTGAGTTACAAGCTCTTACAGTGCCTAAAAAAAATAAATATCAAAAATATGGATTGTAGCATAACAGGAAAGCGTAATTATTATTATTATTATTATTTATTTCTTAGCAGACTCCCTTATCCAGGGCGACTTACAATTGTTACAAGATATCACATTATTTTTACATACAATTACCCATTTATGCAGTTGGGTTTTTACAGGAGCAATCTAGGTAAAGTACCTTGCTCAAGGGTACAGCAGCCATGTCCCCCACCTGGGATTGAATCCACGACCCTCCGGTCAAGAGTCCAGAGCCCTAACCACTACTCCACACTGCAATCAGTCAGACTGCACAGTCTGTATCATCTGAAACCACCAAACTCCACGTCTTCGTCATCTGAACTGAAGACAACCTTAACCCTAACCCTGAATCATTCAATGCACAGAGCAACTACTTCGAGGCATTTTTTTCTATGGTGATTAAAAACCGGAAATTAATGGTGAAAATTTGACTTTCAGCTATAAGTTGGGGTGGGGTGATCGTTCAAACCGAGCAGAATCCGGAGAGTTCAAAGGGTTCAGTTGAATTATGTTTGCTGAATGTTCAGCAAGATTCTTTGTTGGGAGATGTGGGTTCATGGGGGTTAGATTTCAGCAGGAGTACCCTCAAGAAAGAGCAGAGGTTCAAAGCTCACTCTCCATTTGGTTTAAATGGTTAAATGCCAGTAGACATGTACAGTACAGTGCAGTACAGATAGATAGATAGATGATAGATTGTTCTCCCTTTCTTCTGTGGGGACTTTGCAGGTTGTTTAAACATTTAGAATGCTTGTCATTTGTCACTGATCTACACTCTCAGTGAAAATTCTGCTAGTTGCTGCTAATAGGCTGCAATGAGGGCTTGACTTGACTGACAGAATGTTAAAATACACCTTCAAGCAGTAATTATATGAGTGAACCCTGTAAGGTCTCAAAGGGGATTTTATATTCAGGCATCACAAGATGGGTGCTATTGGGAGGGTCAATTGCTAATCTTAATTTGCACTTCCTCGCTTGACTTCATGATGCCTCAGAAAGAACAGGTCTGCTCTATACTACCACCTGTCTAGTAGGAGCCGGGTTGCTATTCTGTTAAGGTGCTTTAAAACATGTTCGATAAAGAAAAAGGAAACAATATAGTTAGTATTCTGCCTGCCGACTGCAAACAAAAAAGCATGCAACCCTTTTCCTCTTACGTGACCTTTCTGAGGGCAAAGTAATTACCGTCAATACACTTTTATACAAAATAGCTTATACATTAGATGTCCTTAAAAAAACTGCCAGCAGTAATACATTAGAGCCGTAGGTTATGTTTTAACATAGCTAGTAATGATTGAAAACCATTAGGCTGATTAAACTGGGAGGGGGCAAGCTCAGTTTGCATGGGCTAAACCGTTGATCATAGCAGATAAACAGACAAGAATACACATGCATTTATTCAGGTCATTTTAAAAGACTGATTCAGCGATCTTTTGTATTTTATCACAATTGATGTTCACTTTTCCTTGTAAGTAAGCTGATTTGTGTGGTGTTTTCTGATGTCCTCGGGCAGTCGGTTGACAGCTGGGGTTGAGATTCATAATGAAGGGCGTCTCATTGATCTGATTGATTGGGATGGAGTGTGCTGGACTATCGTTCCCTGCTGGCCATTGTTGCAGATGTTTGAAGGCCACCTTGTTTAAGGACTGGGTTAATTAATGTTCCTTTCATTAACTAATGGCTTTGAAAACGCTTGTCGGCTAAAGGTGGCAAATGGGCTAATCTGTTTTAGGGGTTAACATCATTACCGGTCCAACCTTGGTTCATGCTGCCCAGTCACTATGAGGTCATTAGACTAACAACCATCAAGCTGCTCCCATCATCAGCCTCCCCAGTGATCGTGTTAATGGTTGGATTAGGGAGCCTTTATGAGAAGGAGAGCGGGTGGCATTCTGTGCTTTTTATTGGGTGTGAAGATATTTTATACTCTATCCAGGACTACAGCACACTGTGTCCCCCAGTTCCACACTGCCTTGAGCAGTAAACGAGCAACACAGGGTGTTGATGCATCCACTATCAGGGCAATTTTCAATAGGCTTAAACCGCAGTCTAGTTGCCCATTCCCTTATAAAAGTTTATCTGCATGATAATTTTGCAATTAAAAGTGCTTTTATCATCCCGATGCTATGCAGTTGCTGTTCTGTACAATGTGATTTTATTTTGAGTTTATTTTTATCATGTTGTACCATAGTTCCCAAGTATTTATTGCCATGCATTCACTACTAGGCTTTACACTTGGCTTTGCTTTTTTTACAGTTTACTGCAATAATAATAATACAGTTAGAAAAGGAGCTAAAGCATTTCATGGGGGTTCATTTTCATCTAATACTTAATCAGAATGTTGCCACGTTATTTCTGTATGCCTGCTTAAATTACACCTTGGATCACAGTTTTGTTTTGCGTAAGCCATACCCCAATGTATTCTACAATGTGACAACCTTCTTTGCAGGCTTCTACTCCAGTAGTTAATTGAACTATAGAAGTGATTTAAAGCTGTAGTACAGCAATGCAGGGTGACTCCCATGCTTCATGAAGTAATTGTGATTTTGTGTTTCACTAATATTGGGTTCAGTTTGGAAGATGGCCGTATAGTAAAGTTCCTTCTTAAGAATTCCCTGTGCAGACACACAAAGCTTGGTTTCCTCTTGGTTTTAGTAACAGCATTATTCTGCAGTTCTTCAAAAACAAATTAATGCAGAGGGAGATCTAGCTTTGCACACAGCTTGTGGAAATGCATGCTAATCACATATAAATGGATGCAGATAAGGGACATGTTGTTCTCAGGTTAAGTGCATTCATACCAGTGATCACAGGCCATGCTTGTAACATTAGTGTTTTAAGATGCTTAGATTGAGTTTCATTACTCTTGTTCTCAGCTTGTAATGTTTTTAAACGACCTGAGCTACTGTAATGAATTGACAGTCCATTAAGGGAAAAAACATGCCTTGAAGGGAACATTGTGTCCTTAAGGCAGATCCTCCTTAGCAAGAAACTGTACATCAGGATGGATTCTGAATACGCAGGTTAAGGCAAGGGGTCACAAGACATTGGAAGAGTCACAATATTAGCATGTTGCCCTTTTCATTCTTTCGTAGTCTCTCTTCCAATACAGTTGAACCCCTGTTTTATCCTAACTCCTCTGGGGAAATGGGCATTAGGACAAAGGAGAGTTGAATTCCCTGTAGGGGGACCTTCCTAGTGCTGATAGAGAGTTAGACTGTATTTCTTTCTTTTCTTTCTCATTATTAATGCAGAATTGCTTGGCAGTCAAGTTAGGGGTAGTAATGAATGGACATTTCGGATATTATTACCATTAGGAGCTCAGCATCTAGAAGGGCTGCTTTCTGCTGTTGCAAGGACCTTTTAATCTTGTCAGGTATGTAGCAGCCCATATGAACTCCCTTCAGCAACCCACAAATCCGCCTCCAGGACTAATCAAACAGCCGTACATAGCAACCCTGCTGAGAAGGCTTGTGATTTAAAAGAGCAAAGTCTGTTATTAGAAGCATAAATTGCTGCGTCCCTGAAAAATAATAGTAATGCAGTGATCCTTCATTATAATGCAACAACAAAGAATATAAGAGTATTGTTCCGAGGGATTTAAGTGGCTATCAACCTTTTAAGTGGCTCCAGTGGCGATCCAGTAAAGGCGCCCGTGTGGAGTGCAGGATGCCCTATAGCCTGGATATCACAGGTTCGAATCCAAGCTATGTCATTGCCGACCGTGACCGGGGGTTCCTAGGGGGCGGCGCACAATTGGCCGAGCTCCGTCCGGTTAGGGAGGACTTAGGTCGGCAGGGCAATCCACGGTTCACCGTGCACCACAGACCCCTGTGGCTGATAGGGTGCCTGTGGGTCTGCAGTGGAGCCATTCAGATCTGTGTTGTCCTCCAGCACTATAGGTTTGGTGGCTTCACTGTGGATCAACAGTGTGAAAAATGATGGCTTGGCAGGAACACGTCACGGAGGACGCGTGTTTGAGCCTCCATTTCCCGAGTCGCCGAGGGGTTGCAGCAGTGAACCGGGATTAATAATAACACAATTGGCAATTCCAAATTGGGGAGAAAACTGTGGTAAAAATCATTTAGCAACGATTAAATTAAAAAAAAAAGTGGCTATCAACCCTGACTTCAGCACTGATGCAATAAGCTGTAAAGTACATCTGATGTTCTTCCAGACAGATGGTAACACTGGCACTTTCCGTTTATTACGAAATGCAAGAGCAATCAAATGGGTGCTGTTTTTAAGTAGTTTGGCCAGGGCTGTGCCCCAGTGTCCGAGCCCCCTGGTCAGCAGCCTTGTTGCTGCGGTTCTGCATTGAGTGTCTGTACCGCTGCTGCCACCTGTGGACATGCTCTGCTCTGAATATTTATAGCACTGCAGAGCAATATAAAAGACTGGGAGACAGGGCTGGAGGCTAATGTTACACAGGGTGGCGAAGAGACTTGATACCACTTTGATCTTTGTTTAAAACTAATTGGATTTGTATGGCATCGCAGTGAGGTCCTTTTGTGACTCGCTGTTGTTTTTTTATTCATGATAGAGCTGGTCGAGGCCATCAGGGTGATGGTTATGAAAGTCGTTTAGAGGAGCCCTGGGGGCAGGGCTTTGAAGAAATGAGGATCCTGTGTTCTGTCTCCACCAATCTCTGATAAATCCAGGGCTGGAAATAAGACTTCTATTGCATAGCAGTTTCACCCATGCCAGCTTGAGTAGCCACAGTGTATGGGTAACAAGCTTGGGTGCGTTGTATTAAACTCTTAGTAAAACCAGGAATGGATCAAACTGCTCTGCAATGGGAGTCTTATTTCCATCCCTGTAAAGCTGACCTCAGCTGTGTTTCTGTTAGAAGCCACCCAATTATGGTTCTATCTTGGCTATCAAGCTAAAGGGAGGGTGTAAGAGAGGGGGGAAGAGAGATGGTAGAAACGTGTATATTCTAGACATTATTTGGTTTTAAAGCACAGACTGAAGGAATGTAGAAAGGGCAGTGACTGGTTTCTCTGGCTGAGACAAAGTGATACCCGATTTATTCTCTGTTTTGTTTCAATCTTAGTTGGTCCGGTAATGAAAAGTTACCCATGGTTGTGCCTACTGCCTAAGGAAATGATTTCTTAATTTTCAATGTCAATTAAAACTAAGGCAACAGGTTGTAGTTAAACCATATTCATGCTGGGAAAAAAATGCTACTCTTTTATAGATTTTATTTGTTCTTGTGGGAAAAAAGTATAAACTGCAGATTATTTTCCGAAACTGTAGCATAAACTACAGTTTAAAAAAAAAAAAAGAATTTCCGTAGAACACTTAAGCAGTCTAGACCGAAGTTGAAGCAGCCAAGTGCTTGTGTGCTTCACTGTGTATATCCTTATAAACTGATCCGTGATTGGCACTAGGGGAAGGTGTGTGTGTCTGAGTAACCAAGCACAGACATACAGACACACAGACACAAAGACACTAAAACTAAAACACTATACACAGAATCGATGGCAAGGGCTCATGCTCTTGTATACCATCCCTGTACCAATCTAGTGGGATGGTTAATGTGTAAATCTTCTTGCACGGGCTAACCCCAACTCTACACCTAACCCTGACCCCCTTAACCTCAAGCCTAACCATAACCCTTTTCTCAAACAAATGTGTACTTACATATATCGTGCAAAAAGATTTACACAGTAAGTACATTGTAACTGTACATAATAACATTGGAATTCTGTGTAAGTATACATGCATTTACTACGCAACTAATATGTAAATACACAGGAATTAGAGACACTTTAATGTAAAGTTTTACCGAAAGTGCTGCAGTCACAATTGGAGGGGGTAAAAAAAGAAGACTTTTGTTACAAGTCAGTGAACGTGTTGCTTTGTAGACGTTGATTGTTCACCTGGGGTTTTGTGAAGTGCCTGTGTTGGGCTGCAGTGCTTGTATTGCCTTTTATTGGATAAGGGTGACATATTTGAATTGAGCCAATAACACTCTATCTGTTCATAACAAACCCCACCACTGCACCTAATCCATCACGAGCTGGCAATTTTATTAAAGTGTCACAAAAAAGAATACTCAAGAAGACATGCTGTGAGATCTTGCTGATCTTGGCAGGCCTCACTTTGATTTCACGCAGGAGAGGGCTGGTGTGATATAACATTGCCAGTTCAATCTGTCTGCATTTAGAAATCGCTCTGTAAAATGTTGAAAGATGATTAAATAATTTGACAGAGCAGAATGTGGGCTGGGGAAAGAAAGAAAAAAACATCTCCTTCTTTTAATTCTAAAGGCATGTTTAAATGTGGCTGAATCTGGCCCCAGTTCCTCTCCACCCCTCTGATCCACCCGTTCTATTGGCTGGAACAAAATGGTAGTATATAACTGCAGGCATTTCACTGCCAAGCGGCCTTTCCCAGGCCTGTGTGTCCTTGGACTGCGTAAAGAGCTGGCAGGAAAAGTCAAGCAGAAGTGTCTGATAAATGCTTTCCGCTGCGTCGTTCACCATGACCGCTTTGTCACGTTCCATGGCGAGGTATGTAATCTCACCACTTGCCCGTAAACTGTTTACTGATATTTCGAAACCCATTCGTTGTGTTAAAACTTAATTCTTCGTTCTTTTAGAATATGTTTTTATCAGTTTGGCAGCAATAGGGTTCAGCCAGAGGCTACTGCTCGAGTATCCTGGAGTCCCCAAAATCAACTTTTGGTTGGCACAGGCTGCCAGCTGGCTTGGGAAATAAGATCTCTAATGCCCAAGAAACATCAGAAACCTCACTCCAATCCACAGCAGGTGTAGGGTTGTAGGCTTGACTTCAACAAACATTGTGCACACAAGTTAGTACTTAGACTCTCTTGGTTCTCAAAGTTATTTTACTCCAAAATTGTTTTACAATTGTAAGTGGTGTTTGTGATTTTTTTTTCTTCTCTTCAGACAAAAATAATGCTAATGACGATTTGGAGTAAATAACTTTGAGAATCTAGCTGAGATTTTAAACCGTGTGTAGGAGCTGGTCTACGTCCGTCGCCATACTGCAGCACAAATTTTAATCAAATGTGCACCACTTATAACAGAAGGTTGTTTTTTAAAGACTATTAAAATGAATGGGCTTACAGAGCTGTTGGCATCTTATTATTTTGTTCATTAGGCGTATCTGATAATCGTGGTGTAACATAAAAAATGCATGTCAAATTGCAATGAGAAGTAGAATGTGAACTGTGATTTTTGCAGTGATTAGAAAGGGGTTGACGATTCATTTGTTATATACCAGCTGTGATAGTGGTCCAGAACTATGTAAATATAAACAACACACCTGCAACAAACGTACACACCTACAGTACCTGTCTGACGCAGACACATCGATGACATATTGATTAGCACTTGACCTTTCAAGCAGGATGAATGAAGCATCACTCAACCAAGTCCAAGGGATCATCTATAAGTTGCAGGGCTGACTCTATACCTGTCTGTACTGTATGATCTGGTAGTAGGGACCACAATGCCTGTTGATGCTGTATAATGTGAACCCCCAAGTCTGGCATTTCCCTGGCAACTCCCCATGAGAGATGACTGGCTGCTGACTGTCTCCAATAAAACTTCCACAACGACAGTCCTTCTTGACCTTTGACATGGGAACGACATGGCTGTCACAAATTGAAGCCTCGCTCATCAGTCAGGCTCTTCCAGGAAAACTCCAGGTTTGACAGAGGTAGTGAGTAGAAACGTTTTCTCATTTCTGCGTCCTATGAACCCATTAACTCAGTGAGTCAAATGTAAATATCAGAATATTAAAATGGTCTTTCGTTTTGTGTAGATTCTAAATATAACAAGAAGTTGGTTTGTTTTTAGTGTTCTGAATACCTGGTTAACAGAGCATTGAAATAAGGTATTCTGTCAACTCTCCGCTTACATAATTGATTAGTTGTGATTGCTTGCTCAGCATCGGAGTGCAGATGAGAATTCTGATGTAAGTTCTGATTAGAATCATCCGCATTTAATCGGAATTGTTCAGCGTCTGGAATGCTTCAAAACAGTATAGTGCTGTGAGTCACATTCGTATAACCTCACAACCTTTTTTGGTTTATAACTTTGGGAAAAATAGATATGTTTGGCTATAGACATCATCTGTTTACAAAATAGATTTGCAGGCAAAACAAGAAGTTACATTCCAGCTAGGTAATTGTTATTTGAAATTAACATTTTTATAACAGTTCACTGAAACTTTGTGCCCTGATACATTTAACATGAACTTTTTAAAATATATATATATATATATATATATATATATATATATATATATATATATATATATATATATATACTCTATTGTATAAGTTGCTCTACCTTTTCCATGACCTTAAAAACTACATTTCATGCTTAATTAGATGAATGCAATTCTCTTGTCTTTATCCCTTGTACTTTGTATTTGATGTTGACCAGTGGAGTTTTCACAGTGGAGTATCGGCACCATTGAAGGTCACAGGTACAGTGACTTGCAGACCGGTCCAGGAAGCCCTTGTTGATGCTTCTCCCATCCAGTCATGTTAATGTGCACTCCTGAGCAGTGAGCACATTCGTTACTCACAATGGACCTTCACCTGCTGTTTTCACCCGGAGGTTGGTTATGGGAGCTGTCACTGTGATCAGGCAATCACACACAAACTAAGGAATTCAAAGCTCATTTTCTAATGTGAGAGCTCCTCATTTGTCCCTGTGAGTAAGTCTATGGGGTTGTGATGGTCCTTAGTCCACGTGGTTTAGTGGGGGAGTAATATCCATTAGTAAATGAGCACAGTTTAATTGGATATGGTAAGTTGAATGTCAGGCTTTGCGGTTTGTTCCCCACCCCCCCGCCCCCCCAGTTACATAACTCATGTTTCTGGAACAAAAAACAAAAACAAATAATGAGCATTCCTCAAAGCGTATGTAAGATGGAGACATCCACAAACACCAGGCTGCAAATCGTGCTCCAGTCTTTAATGTTGTGGAATTACAAAACATTATCATTTTTTATGACAAACCAGTGAGGACTCGCTGCAACAATCCATCAGTTTTTTTTTTGTGTTTTTTTTTTCTTCACAGAGAATGAGGGCTCCCCCTTGTGGAATGCTTGAGTAATGTGTTTGTTGTAAGATGCAAGATTCTTGAACTAGACCGTCTCTCGTCTCAGAACAATGATAGGAATAAAGAAAGACTACAGTGCATGCAATTACCACCAGTGACTTGTGCTGCAGATAGAATGTTAGCATGTACTGTAGCATTAATATCATTGTCATGCATGATTTGCATCAAAGTCCTCATGCACACAGACAGCTTCCATGCTATAAAGGGTGCCCTGAGCCACGATTACATTTTCCCTAGCCGAGCCAGTCCTGTGCCCCCCGGCTCCTCCGTGCACAAACAGAAGCCAAGCTGAGAAGCAGGCTTTCTGCATCTAGATATAAGAGGGATCAAGAGAGAATGACACAAGCATTCATACAAAGCGCCGGGATATATACAAGCAGATGGTGTGGACTGTGGTGTGCTCAGTTAGAATCCAGATATACGGTAGTCTGACAGAGCTTTAAAACTTGTAGTAGCTTTATAGCATACAGTACAGTACAGACCCAAACCAGCCACCTGAAAAGCAAAACACACACCGTTTTAAAGAAAAAAAAAAAAAAAAGTTCAGTTACGTTTTTAAAATAAAATTTTGATCGTTACAGCGAATTCCAACAAAAAGTGAATGGTTTATAAAAAATGTTTTCACCAGCATTTGCTGCTGTTCAGTTGCAATGCTATGGAATCTCCTGAGCCCTGTGGTACAGTCCTCAGCTATGGATGCCTGGAAGCTGCGAGTTCAGTCCTCCCAGCTCACCCACAATGCCCTTCTCCTTCACCCTGAGAAGGCATGCAGCCCTGTCACCCTGGCTGTGTTCGGGAGAGAGCAGTTATTGTTAGCTGAGCTGTAATTGTACCCTCTTATGCTTTATTAAACAGAGTGGTTAGTTAGCCTGGGCACTGGGCCTTTTTTTTTTTTTTTTTTTTTAAGAGTCGACTGCACATCGTATTCTTGCTCTCTAAGGGAGGGAGGGTTGCACATCCAAATGGCATTCTGTCAGACTAAATGGTAAAAAATAATAGACTGATTTTCTTATTAAATGTAAGCTTTTTTTTTAACTTGTAGGTTTGGTTGAGATTAAAATGCCTTCCTGTTGTTGGCCCTTTTAGAAAGCCCTAGGTTGCAAGAGCAGGCTGTCCATAGCAATTAGAAAAACTGCAGGTGCAGCCAGAGACATTTTAAGTCAGCTGGGAGCTGTCATGCAGTGTTTCTAACACAGGAACATCACAGGGGATTTCAATGGGCCTGCCTGCCTCATGCATATTGAAGAGACTTCAGTCATGATAAAGGACACCCGGATCAAGTGTGTTCAATCTGAGGTCCTTATTCTGAGGCACCTGGTAATACCCTGCTGACGTCCTGCGTTTGAAATGGACTGTCCAGGTAAATGAAGCCGGCTTTCTGGATTTGAAGGGCTCAGCACCTCGGTGCTGAAAGGTACCCCCAGAGCCCCGAGTGTGCTGGCAAAATGAAAGCAGTGCAGACAGGCGCTCATCTTTCAGACAAGACAGAGAACACCGCGCCTGTCACACGAGAGCAGCATTTAGCTTGGCATTTAGCTTACTTTCTCTTTCTTTTTTCTTTGTCTCTTTCTTTCTTTTCTTTCCTTTTCTTTCCGTCTTTCTTTTTCTTTCTTTCATTTTTGCATTTGCCTATTACTAAGCAAGGAATGTTTTAAGACTGCAAAATCCTTTAAATTCAAATAACAAGAAGTGCCTTTGTATTAAAGCATAAAGCAGATATAATTTACCTGTACAGGAAAAACATACTTATTACTGTGCAATTTTACCCAATAAAGTGACCTGTGGCTAAAGGTATCAGTCAATCAATCAATCAATCAATCAATCAATCTATCAACAATTTAATAAACTGCTGTAATTCATGCTTGTATGCTTGTATTTTTTTTTATCTATAACTAATAAGCATTAAGACTTAAATGCTTAGTCTCTTCCTTTTTTGGTACAGTATAGGATCTCATTCATGTGCTTGAAATCAGACATTTGGTTTGTGCCACATGTATTAGGATTTGACAGATCCAGTCCCCTCGGGGCGCGGGCAGCTAATCAAGCAGTTTGGTGGCAGCACTGGGATCCCAGTCCTCAGTGTTTTCTCTGTGCTTTCCTTTGACAGGTTCCTTGGGGCAGGCTGATCTCCCAGAGCCGGTAACTCTCCCGGATCAGGCGCCTGTGGTGGTGATGAGAATTATTGAGGCGTTGGAGAGACAGGGTAGGCAATCAGTTTCTCTCACACACTTCAGTCACCCTGAGATCCAGCACTGCAGCAGACCCTTAAAGCGACAAGCCTCTTCAAATGCAAGAATCAATACATTTGAAATATCCAAGCGATCCGCAGGATTGCAATGCTAATGCAGTATGAGTCTAATCTGTCTGGCAGAAAGACGGAGGTCAGAATGGGTTACACTGAGGCACTGATGTCGACACTCAGATTTCAGTACTTTTTAAACTGTGCCCACAGGCTGTAGCAATGCACATTCAATTCAAGTCATGATCAGTGTAGGATTGGCATTCATTATATTATATTGCAGTATGTACTGAAGGGGTGAGTGCAAAGCTTGGTCTACAATGTATTTACAGAACTGAGTGTTTAAAGGCACATCTGGTGTGTTTCTTCTCATGTTTACAAGAGTAATAAACAGAATGCACGGTGGCATCTGTGCTGAGAAATGCAATGCTATATAATGGTGTGTTTTCTTTGTGGAAGGTGCAGAGAGCGAGTCTCTATACAGATCTCCTCCCGGCTCCTCCTGCAGCATGGAGCTCGAGCAGGCTTTGGATGCAGGTGAGTCTCACATCCCCTCCCCTGCTCTGTGGTGCTTTTTGCAATGGCTGATGACTGCGAGGAAGGGAGACTAAGAAATGTCTCCTCGCTGCCTTCTAAAGGGGTGCATAGATTTGAAAGAAATGTTTTGCCGCACACCTATTATAGTATATCTACTCGGTTAAAGAAATCGCAGTCACACGTGCAATATAAGAGCCTTATAATCCACCCAAGTTGTTTCTCACTAACTTGTTAACATTACTTTTATGCTCTGCGGCATGCACCCTGAAAGAATAGCTTTGATTAATAGGGGCTGTTGTGTTTTTGTTTCGTTTGTTCAATATCAACATTTACCATCAGCAAATACAGGAGTACCTAAATAGACACACTAAATGTTATTCCTACCACAAGGGGGTGCTCTATTATAACAATACATGCAGCTGATAGCCTTGGCGTTTAAAGCCAGCTGAACATTCAGTTGTGGTAGACAAAAGGATTTTTTCTTTTGTTAATATTTTGTTATTGTTTAATTTAAGTTACCCAGGATTGTTTAGCAGGTGTACAGCATATGCAATGGCAGTCCTACAGCTATACCTCTGTTTTGCCATATCCCCAGAGCAGTTTGACTGTATGTTGTGAGCAGGGGACTGTTTCTCAACAGCTTCTTGAATCTGACCAGGATTGTTGAACTTGCGCATGTAACCTAAACATTTTACAAAACAACCTATCTCATTATTTATGTTTTTTTTTGTAGTGGAATTAAGTGCATGTTTTCTTTGTTTTATCGATCAACACTGTCCCTAGATGGAAAAAGACACTTTGTGGAAATAGATAATTCGATAAATGCCTATTGTATGTTTCACTAGAAGTTCAGTACACAAATCAAATGCAAATTTGTATAATAATTCTTTAGAAAATCTCTGTTTTAGTGGCATTCCGATCCCTTTAGATTTATCACTCCACCACAGCTCCCCAGTAATTTGATTTCAACGAGGCAGGCTGTCGATGCATCAGCCCTGCATCTCCTCCACAGTCCCTATGTATGCACCAGGGTCTTTTTCATGAGGCTTGATGACAGTAATTGAACTGTTCCATTCCATCGGTATCTGATAAGGAAGTCACAGCTGAGGGGCTCTGCGCTTACAGAAGTGCATGACGGTGCCATTAGAAGAAGCGCTGAAGTGGATCATAAAAAAGCAGTGATTACAGTCCTGATTGTGCGCTTGCATACAGTGCAGACACATACAGATATTCTGTATATAAATGCATGTGGTTAAGGATCTTCTGGCAAAATCACAGCTTGTATTTGTATGACCATGATCGCTGTCACTCCGATCGCATGATTGTATTTGTTTTTCCACAGGTTGAGAAAGACATACCATGTCATTCTGAAGGTGTCCTTTCATATAAAGCACTGTATTTGCTTCATATTAGATTGTATTAAAATTTATAACCCATTCACTGGCGAGCAGAGCGATCTTAATAGGATACAGTAGCATTACCCTAATCACTACAGTGATAGCTCCATCCATATACAACAATGCTTGTGTGCTGCTAGTTAGAGGCATAGTGAAGCTGCTGCACTGCCAGCAAGCGGTGCTGTGTCTTGCTGATCAGTTATGGGGTTAACTACCTTTTAGATAGTTCTAGATTTCAGTGCCACATTGTGGTTATATCTAAAAGCCCTTCATTTTATCATCCAGTTTTCTGGCTTTTGCTTCACCCCCAGATTGTGCAGCTAGCGGTAGGGAACGCCATGCAGGGTGTGTGCCCTGCAGCTGTGTCATCGGAATCATTAAGCTCCATTAAGGGCTGTTGAGGACCAGGCTAGCTGGTGAACTGACTTCTCTAGCACTCTGGCAGTCTAGAGCTGTCATCATGTTGTTTTTTTTCATTTTTCTTCTTCTTCTTCTTGATAACACAGCAGTCGGCACAAAAGCACACGCTGCTTACTTCCCTCTAAGTGATCCGCACTCATTGGCCAAGGGTGATGTCATCATACATGCAATAGTCAATAACCTATTAGGGCTATAGATTTTACAATCAGCTGGGGAAAATGTGCATTTGCTGCCAAAGCTGGTTTTTATTACACTAATCTACTGAGCAGTGTGTTTAATAGACAGGAGCGTTTGTCATGAAGTTAATGTAATTTCAGAGTCAAGTGTGACAGAGAGTGTAAGCATGCAGCGTTCGTCTCTGTGTGTGAGGCCTGCAGCAGGACGTTCATAAGCTGACTGGATCCCTTGAATGCCCAAGTGGGGTGAAATCGGACCCCGTGCTCACATGTTTTTTAACTTTCATATTTAGCATCCCAGTGTGTAATCATATTCTTGAAATGACTGCACACAAGGGCTATTTAACTAGGCTCTCGTGGGCTCAAATCTGAATCACAAATGAGTTAGGCATAGTGGATCACAAACACTCCTGTGAAATCAGGGGTTCGTTTATAATTAAGGAAGAGGGATAGTATTTTTAGTTTCAAGACCTAATGTACAGACTTTCAGGCTTATTGCTTGCATGCCCACCTTTGCTAAGCCGTGTTTTAACATAATCTTCAGGTTTGAACAATACCAGTAACGGAGCGACTAATCTGATGCTGTTGTTAAGAGCGCTAGTTTTTTTGGCGTATTGACGTTTTCAGTTGTAAAAGAAATTAGTAATTTTCCTACTCTTAGACGTCACATCCTAAAATATATTGTTACAGTAAAGTTTTGTCACAATTTCTGGATCATTTTTTTATTGTACATGTTATGTACATAGAGTTCTTTTTTGCAACCAAAAAAACCTTTTTATTTTTAATTTATTTCATGCGGTTGGGTTCATCATTTGAAAACAGTATAATTCTTGCCTATCACACAAGAAAGATACCGGCTCTGGGATCTGGGGCGGTTCGGCACAAATGAACCCCTGTATGAACTAAGCAACAAAAAGTCTTTACTTTTTCAAACCCGTCCGTCTTTTGTGGTAGCTTTACAGAAAATCAAGATGCCACTAGCAATGTAAGTATATTCTGAGATGTGTGTTTAAATTTATATTAGCGCAAATGCTATTTCCTCGTCTCTGGGAGTTCATTCAGACGTCACTGCAGTACAGTACAAACACATCTCCAGCACAGTCTCATCAGGGGCCTGCTGAAGAGCGCTCGAACACGCCACACAAGACAGAGGGAGCGATTCAAAGGAATAATTGGTGCTGTGACTGGCGGTACCATTTCCCGAATTGAATAGATGGTTTCTCCGCAATCAGACTCTAATTCTGTTTCATTATCTGTGAGGAAGGAAGAGAGCAGCTCTGTGTGACAAGTTAGTGAATGAAAAAAAAAGTCATGGGTTTGTAGAAGCAGAAAGGAATACAGAAGGAGCCTGAACAAAGATCTGGCCTCGGTGTGCAGGATCGTAGGGAGAGTGCTGTTCCAGTGGAGCTTGTGTCTACAGCGTCGCATTGGCTTGCACAGTCAAACTGAGACGCAAGCCATCTAACATCAGGCTCTTAAACATCTGCACCGGCAGCTTGTGAATAGCACCTCTCGGGCTGTATGTCACATCCCATTTAACTTTACCTTTAAAATGCCTTCAATTCGAAAGGCTGGATGTTGTAGCAGTGTGGAGTAGTGGTAAGGGCTCTGGAATCTTGACTGGAGGGTCGTGGGTTCAATCCCAGGTGAGGGACACTGCTGCTGTACCCTTGAGCAATGTACTTTACCTAGATTGCTCCAGTAAAAACCCAACTGTATAAATGGGTAATAGTATGTAAAAATAATGTGATACCTCGTAACACTTGTAAGTCGCCCTGGATAAGGGTGTCTGCTAAGAAATAAATAATAATAAATAATAATAATAATTGTCATTTTCTTTCTCGTAGAAGGAGGGTCAGTACAGCTCTGCAATGGTGATTGTCTGGGGTTGTGATGCACTGAGGGCTGAAGTGTGCCACCCAAAGTAATTCCACTTATAAACCTGTCTGGATTTGAACCCAGGTCTCTGGAGTTGAGGGGCTAGTCCACCACCCCGCTGCTTCCCTCTCACTATGTCTAACAGCAGCTGTAACCCAGAGCCTGATCAGACAGCAGCTTTCAGCACGCCGTACATGTGAGGTCACTGCGTCTGCTTGCACACATGGGCCGAGCTCAGATTTCATATGGTGTGCTGCAGCCACGCCATGACGGAATTAATCACAAGTTTCCCAGCACTGTCAGCAATTTAATTTATACCTGCACCTGTATCATCTCCACCCCCCCACCCCGGTGGGCTGGTGTGCGGGGGTCCCATTAGCTAATCTGGTTATATCTGGTGGCAATGAGAGAACAGGGAGGAAATAAAGTTGATGACTCACACCTCAGACACCATGGGGCCAAGCACTGTCCCTGCCACTCCTGTTTATCTGGCTGGCTCTGCTGCTGCTGTAGGTCCCTGGCAGTAGACGCTGGGGAGATGGTGGGCAGTGCTGCTCGTCACAAGTTTGCAACGACCACAACTCCTGTTTTGCTTCTTCCTAGTTTTCTTGCAGGAAATAACTTACTGAGGACAACCTAGAGAACAATGGGTCCATTGGTACAATAATGAATTATGTGGGACACACTCTGTTTACAGTGTGCCCAGACTACTGCTTCCCTATGCTGTTTCTATCCTTTTTTTTCTTACCACATCTGAGTATCTGAGTTGAGTTGAGAATGCTAAGTAATGAAAGTCAAGGCCATGTATCTGGGAGATAATGCCCACTGTCTAGGGCATTAATGCTGTTATGATATTGGGCTGGTGGCAGAGAGGATCTGATGAGGTATATTGTCTTAATTAAACTGTCAATGCTCTCAAATCTTTCAAACAGAAAAGCAACTGTCGTCCAACCTTAATTAGCCTTCTGTACAATGTAAGGGATCGTTCATAACAGAAGCATGTTTCCCATTGGGTTAGAAGTCAGAACAATCTGCAAGAGAATTCTGTCTTTGTTTTTTATTATCTAAATAACTCAGTAGGGAGTGCCGGAGCCAGCAGCGCTGAAGAGATGAATAAGAGGAAGGGTTTGTCCTGGTTCAGATACTGGAGCTGGAAGTCTTTGTGGTTTCAGAGGAATGAAGCGAATGAACTCGCATCTATTTTCTGCATTGGCTGTAATCGTTTTAGTTTAATTTCTTTTACTGGAACTGCGAGCCCGCAAGGGGAACAGAGGGACAGTTTTCTACCAACACAGAGCACTGTTATTTCTGCACAGATCCATTGCTTACCAGAATTAGAAGAGCAATTACAAAAAGAAAATGAAAACGCGCCAACAGCTTCTTTGAAAAGTAATGCATTCTTGATAAAAGTCATTTAGAAATGGCCTGGTCCCCCACTATGACTGGCTTATTGGTGCCTTGTTTTATGTTGCACATGGAGATAGGTTAAACCGCTCAGAAGGGAATTCAACCTAAACATACGATTTAGGGTGCATGTGGAAAACATAAGGCAGAATGCAGGCCCAAATCAGGAAACCATTTCTAATACAATATATCCACACTCCCTTGTATTTTGTACAATCAGTGCACGTTGAAACCATGTGACTGCCATTCACTTCATTGACAGTTATGTTTTCAAAACGTCATAAACGTGCAATGAATAGCATTGTTTTATTTGGAACCCATTATCAACAGTAGAGCTCTTTAGGTCCTATGGAAAGATAGCATATCATGTCAACATTTCACCTGAACAATTTAAGAATTGAAATGCCTTCCCCTCTTAACCCAGAAGTGACCACAATTGCACCAGTGCATCACATATTGTGAGACCTCTGTAGCCTGTTACACACAATGTGTTTGATTTGAAGTGTCTGGTTACACTGGAAGACTATAATGGAATATTACTGCATTACAAAGTTGTCTTGGTTGCCTATTATTTGAATGGAATGCGCATGTTTTTACTTAATTCTAGGGAAGAAGACTGATAAAGGCATTCGGCTTGCTTCACTGTATTTTGGGTCATGGGTGAACAAACAAGAAACAAAATCCCATGGTATGTAAAGCATTACCAAGCCATGCCATACCGATTTCATTTACAATGCTTCTTTCATGCAGCAGCATCATTTAAGTGCTTTATAAAAATATAAACTAAAAGAGCATTTTAACTACTTCATGTTTTAAGCTTGGCATTAAGAAATATTGATTGACTCAGCATTCCAAATAAAACCTGAACGTGAATTCCAAAGCAAAGGAGCTTGAGAACTAAAAGCCCTCACACCAAAACACAGCACCATAACATTAGCATCCCACAATTCCTGGCACACGCCACGTGCAGCACGGACTATGACCATGTGTGTAGTCGTAACTACAGTGAACTAGAGTAGCAATGCATTGCCCAGCATTAATACTACTACAGACCCAGTGTCATGCTATAAAGAGTACAGTAACCAGGGTCTGCATTCTGAGGATTCCTGCATCCTGTGCCTAACTATCATGGGCTGTCTGCCTCTATTAATGACCGCACTGTACAACCTTAAAAAAGACCTGTCCACATTACAGACACTGCCCTGCAGGCTCAGCGCTGACTGTGAAGGGATTGCTGACAGGCTTGATTTAAAGTCTCTAAACCCTGGACAGAACGAGGACGTGTGGAGAGGTGTAATTGGAGTATTCCAAAACGCATCCCCCTCGGACCCCCAGCCTGTCTGTGCAGGTTCTGCTGAAATAACAGGAATGGAATCTCTCTTTCTGCACCTTCCCAGACTCACCCCTCAGCAGGGTAACTGGATCCGGCTCAAGCTACCAGCTGCTGCTTCCAGGCTAAAGTGCTAGAGACTGGTTAAAGCTCTTGCCCCTGGACCGTAACCCTTAAGCCATTTCATAACTGAAAACAAAAACCAACAACAGACCCAACAGGAAGCCTACTGAGCAGCACTTGGGTGCTGTAATTCATGGAGGGCAGTGGAACGTCCAGTCTGATATGTAGAACGTCTACCAGCCTGGCTGAAAGAGACATTTATCTCACCTGGCAGAATCTAGAAGGTTGCGAGTTCAAACCTGCCTGTGCACTGGTGGATTTCTTACATTACCATTAGTAATTCTGGTGTTTTTCTTGTTGTATCCCAAACAAACCACATAGCATTTTTCTAATGCGAATAAGCTTGCTACTATAGTAGCAAATGCATGTGGTTTGACAGCTAGATGGAGACATCCTAATTAATGGGATTTATTCTTAGCGCTGATGTCTTATGCACAATGCACTACTTAATCATTAAGCAATGTGATTGTATTTATTGTAAGCTGCGGATTTAAGCCATAGATAGGATATAGATGTAGGACAATATGCCAGTGCATGACACTGTACACACAGCCTTCACCTAGGAAAGAAACCAAGGAGCAGCTGTTTAACAGTACTGTAGACAGGCAATCTATTTGGGATCAAGCAATTAGCTGCATTGCTGTGTGGCTGTGCTGTAGTATAACTAGATCTGAGTCAGGCAATTAAACTAATGTGATTCTATTCTGTATTGCAGTGTAATCGAAGGGTGGATAATTAACAGTGGTTTTAAATCCTATGCATGTAAGATTGCAACACAAGTCTTATCGAGCACAATGAGGGCTGACCATTAGGCTGAGTCTGCAAAACTTAGCCACGGTGTCATTTCAGCTGAGGCCTCATTAATTATCTCATCCGTATCAAGATTGTTCAGGAAGGAAAAGAACATCCCTGCCCTGATGCGCACAGTATGTGCCAGTGTTCACGTCAAGCACAGGACCAAACCTCCACAGCCGCCCACGGATTCAGTTTCTTTTCAAGCGTGCAACCTGACATTTCCTGTCTCCCAAATCTGCTGGCTGGCAGGGCTGCTGCCAGAACTCCCAACTGTAATTAAATTCAGTTTAACCTTCGCAGAATGATACAGCCTGCAGAACGTACACTTGGACAGAGCGACCTCTCACTTGGTAGCTCATTCCACGTGGTTTCTAGCGTCTGTGAAAAAACATTTCCCTCTCCGACTTCTCTTCTGAACTTGTGCTGTTCCCCAGCAATGAGCTCCATCTGCTGTGCTTCACTCAGTGAAGTAACTGGGGCCTCAGGATGTTCTGTGGCATTCTTGATTTTGTAATTTTATTTTCATTTCTACATCCCCATTGCTCTTCTGCTTTTCCGAGTGCAATGTATGCCTATTTTTGTGTCCTCTGGGAGTGATGCATATCCTTGTGTGTTGGAGAACAGTGGAGGGGACTGGAGTGAAGGTTCTTGTAGATTTACCTGAAAAGAATAAGTAGCCTGATATTGCATTTGATGTTTTACCATCTGCCTTATTTATGACGTTTCCAATCAGTTTTGCAATGATTCAGATAACGTTCCTCCAAAACAAACCCACCCTACCTGACTAGAAATAGATCTATGAGCATATTCACCTGGGAGCGCACTGTGCTGGGCTGTGCTGTGTGAGGCAGTTACCCTTCAGGTTCAGTTCTGATATACTGTACCAAGCTGCACTTGATGGGAGCACAGGAGCAGCTGTTGATTTGTACTAGGATTTTCCAAATAGATGTGAAACACAGGCTAGACAAGCAAAGTTCCTGTTTAGGTCAATCAAGTTGCAATTCGCTTTGATGTCGATACACAGTTAACTGTTGCAAAGAAAATCTGGCAACTTTAGCTGCAGAGCTGCAGCTGAACTCTGGCCAAGGCACCTAAACACAGAGTATATCAAAATTTAAAGTAAATTAAAATTTAAAAAAAACATAGTCTGCAGTAAGAACCAGTCAGAATGGCTGTAAACTTCATAAGATGAAATTACTTTTATTCTGTCTTCATGCCATTTAACAGTGAAGGAAGTTAGCAAAAGTGTGTATCATTTCAGTATGATATAATGTAGCGTGATTGTTGTTTTTGCCTATAGTTGCTGCTGGTGCATCTGCACATGCTGTATATGACTGTGTCACAGTGCTACACTTGCTATAAATCATGGGTGCAATCGTGCCTGCAAAGGTTTGTGATTCATTCCAGGTTTTACTGCTGTAATAAATAGACACATCTGAGTGTGATACTCTTTCACATCAGGTGTGACTTACAAGCTCATCGTAAGCTCATGGGTTGAGACATGGGAGTCTTATTTCAGTCCCTGCACTGTAAATAAAACAAATAAACGATGGCTGTTTGTCAGTTGGGAGCCTGCCATTTAAAAGATACATCTGCTGAGCTGTTTAGTTTCAGAGAAACCCTGGAACTGGGCCTATGATTATGAACTGAATTAATAATTTACATTATTTTCATTTTTTTTTGTTTTGTTATTTATTTATTTATTTATTTATTTATTTATTTTCTTTTCTTTTCAAGGTTGGGACCAGAGCCATTGGGTTTGAATAGTTTGTCTGGAGATTGGTATACGGTTTTAAATAGCATTACTACCCTCTGCAGTAGTCGTAGTTTCGTAGCCTTTTGATAAACAGCTTTTAATAAGAACATTTCTGAAAAGCTAAAACTGAACAGCAAACTTAAACTAAAAAGAACTATAAAAAATACATGAGACTGTATTGACCAAACAGACTGTGCAGTTCCCTGTGCAGCCATTGGCTAAAACTTCAAATATTTTCAGTGCTGGTGCTTTACATTCATGTTTATTTTAAGCTTTCTGTTGCATTGCACAAGCAGACCCGCGCAGACCGCATACAAAACATTGTAATAAATAATGACATGACGTGTTGACAGGCAGGGCTGCTTGTCTCAAAGAATCACTCCGGGTTGGGGCCACTCTTAGATCTTTAATTTAGTCAATCGATTCTATTTATACACTCCTTGTGCAAAGCATTCTGTTGTGGCTACAACTATGTGTAGATGTGTACTAAATAAAGAGTTATATACAGATTTATATGTTTGTGTTCATGTGTTTCTGTTTGTACAAACATTGGAACACAGTTATTTATCATTTTATAATTGTGGGTATATCAACAGCACTGGCTTTGTGGCTAAAATCCCTTTCCTTTTATACTGAATTTTCTGCTTAAAGCATTTTGTTATTGCACCATTTTCAAAGATAATTTGAATGTTTTATATTCTGATTGCCATAACGTCAATGTATTTTCACATGTTCTGTTCTCCCAGAAGAGATCTTATCAAAGAAAGTATAAAGTATCTAAAAGACCTGCTGCAGTATCATGTTCTAGCAGCACTGACGATGAAAATGTGAATGCACTGTGATCCAGGACGTTATCCAGAGAGGCAGATCATTTGGAACATATACTTGTATAGGTAAATGGGAATGCAAAGATTGATTTTACCAAAGATTTTTTTTTTAGGCATTTAGATCAATAAACTGACAGAGATCAATAGGTGGAAAGACAAGATATAAATTGACACTAAATTCAATTGACAGATAGATGAATGGGTAGAATAAAAGACAAGGGATGCAGAAGGATTTATGAGCTAAAGGGATATAAGGACGATCGGATAGTCTGAAAGAAAACTCTCAAGCTATAGACAGAAAGACCTGGGAGATGTATAGGTTGAGGAGGCAGACAGATGCAGAGATGGCCAGCATGATAGCAGAGCAAGGGCAGCTTGTGATGGGCAGATGGAAGAGGCTGAAAAGAAGAACGATGGATTGAATGGAAAACAGATCAGATCTGCAGGGAGATAGATAATTCGATCAGATGGGCAGATTGGTGTTATTATGAATGATGGTGATCTCTAGGGTGGTGAAAGGGTACGGAACAGCTGCTGGGGTTTATGAGCGGGCACCCCAGTGTTCAGGGAGGGATGATGACGAGTCAGGAGCTCCATCTGTGCTCTGAGGTCAGTCAGGTCACAGGGGTCAGGCTCCAGCCACTGACCGATAGCTGGACTTGACCTCCAAGCCTCTCATGCCAGCTCAGGACAATGGAGGAGCACTACCCAATCCCTATGGAAGATTAAACAGCTGCTGGCCATTGCCATTGCTACATTCAATAGATATGGTTAGGAATCAGGAGTCCTAAGTCTAGTCTAAAGGTCATGACAAGGTGTCCATTTTCTCAGCAGTCAGTAACACATTCCACATACAGTGTATAATGTTTTATAATGTTCATTTAAATAAGAATAGTTAAACAGCATAGCTGCATATAGATGTTTACTGATGAGCCGTCAGTTTCCTACAAAATATAATGTATTCGTAAAGCATAAAGTCATGAATTTTAGCAAGTTGATGCATTTGGAGAATTTGTCTCAGTATTTTTGAAACAGCAATCAGCTTGACTGTATATCCAAGGAGAATCGGGATCCAACAGGATAGTCATTGATCACTAGAAATACTTAATGACAAAGAAAAGTAATTGACAAACTGAAAACTCGCTATTTTATTAATTAGCTGCAATGTTTCGGCTTCTGCCTTCAAACTTAAACAACATCAGGCTACCTAGCTATTTCTACCATGCTAGCTGAAGAAGACATTGTAGCTGATTATTAAAACTGTGAGTTTTCAGCAATTTGCAAAAACATTTATGATTTTTATGAATGCACCCCAACATGTTTCGATTTAGTTGATATATGTTGACAGGTGCACAGACAGTCAGTCACTGTGTTGTATGTGAAGAACGTGTTTTTAGGAAGACCTCGAGGGTGGTCTGCTACAGAAGAAAGTTAAAACACTGAAGCTTTGCTTCATCGCTGCCTTTGTGCCTGGTGTCAGCACATTCCATTGTCTCGTACACCTGCATCATCAAGCATGTCTAAGAAAGCCTGTGTGTTTTAAACCAGTGTGTGTGTGTGTGTGTGCAGCTGTGGCAGGCCAGCCTGTGAGTGAGTGATTGTATTGGACAGAGAGCATCTCATAACCAGAGCTTAATGAGCTTCTGATCTCTCGCCACTTGATGACTCGAAAGTTTATTAAACAATTAATCAGAAGTGAATCAATGTCATTAACAACATCCCCACTGGAAAGAACAAATGCAATCTATTGCAGAAGAAAAATGTGAAATCACAGTAAGGAAGACCAGCTAGCAGTGGAAAACAGAGACTTTCAACTTTAGTTTTATTTATTTATTTTTTTACCCCACTGGTATCATCAGACATATAAGCAAATCTACCTAGGTGCAAAAATAGGTGTGTAGTGCGCTAATTTGCATTTTGTATGGTGTGTAATAAGATCAAATGATCAGTAATTATGGTCTGGAATCAAGATACATATGTCTATCGTAATACAATATATCATTTTTTTATTGATTGTTTCTGTTTATAGCTGATTGGTTGGTTTTGGTTTTGGATCCTTATAGTTCAACATGGGCATACGTGCAATTATTCTCCCTACCTAGAGGATTTTTACTGAGCTTTTGGCTGGTTTTCTAACAGGGTTCATTTAACTGATCTAAACAGAAGAAAATCTGCAATGGTCAACCCATTGGTGGCCAAAGTTGGCTCGTTCCCTCTTGGTCTTTGCTCAAGCCCTGTTCTAAATTGTTTAACTGAACCATTTAAACCTCACTCCAGACCCTGAAGTATGGTAGTTAATTGTATCATTGTAACCTTCTCTAACCTGCTGATTCTGTCCTCTTGTAGACCCCACCTCAGTGGATTTGGACCAGTATGACCCTCCCACCATGGCAGACGCTCTGAAATGTTACCTGCAGGCTCTGCCGTCGCCAGTCATTCCAGCAGAGACGTACAGTGAACTGGTCTACACTGCACAAGGTAAGAAGGAACACACACTGGCACGGGAGCAGGGGGTACGAGGTGGAGCGGTGGGTTTATGCACATGCCCTGCCTCTCTAGACACATAGTCAAAGCATGGAGAAGTAAATCCCATGGAACAATAGTAAAACATGGTTTAACCATGCAGAAGGTAAAGCACAGCCTACTAGTTAGTTTAGTTTAGTGAAATGAGGAGTTCTAGTCCACATCACCAAATCAGCACAAGGAGAAGATGAACACATATATATACACACACATACATGAAAGGAATGATCTGTGCTTCTTCCAAAAGTGTATAATATTCCTTGCCTTGTATCTTATTGATGGACACATTTTGTAGTTTGTTAAAGTTCACTTGAGTTCATGTTAAAAGCTGCTGTCTGAGTCTGATCTTGGAGATGTCTTAATTGTAACATCTAAGTCTTGTTACAGCACAGCTCATGTATATTTCATAACTGGCAGAAGCAGTCTTGTCTTGTATCATGCTCAGTCAGTACCTTGTAGGGAGCTGTCTTCAATGGACTCTGAAGCAGGGTGAGTGCTGGAGTTCAGAGGTTCTCTTACTCTATCCAGCGGCTGGTAGGAATTGCTCTTTCAACTCTGTGATGGAGAAGGTTGCCTTACCTCTCACTGCAGATAAAGAACAAAGAAGAACCAAGAGCTGCCAATTGCATTTGCCATCTGCGAAATATTGGAGGTTGATGAAGAAATTGATAAAGGGATTGGATTGTGCAATACACTGCAGATGGGACTAGTTAATATTGGAACGAGGTTGAAACGTGGTATTACATGCGTTTGTATGCGAACTGCCATTCAGAGAAACTGAATTGGATTGTTACACAATAACAGAAGGGCTGGGGAAAAAAATAACAAATGCAAATTTCCAATCTCTGATGTTTTAATAAAAATATGTTATATGTTAGCTGAAACCAAAAAAAAATAATAAAAATATATATATATATATATATATATATATATATATATATATATATATATATATATATATATATATATATAGTTTGCATTAAGTAGCGTCAACTATGCTCCCCATGAAATGATTGTGCTGATTCGGTGGTGTGCAGAAAACACACTGGTGAAAAACCAAACAAAAACAACTGGGATCCATTATGTGTAAACGTGCAAAGAAAAACGATCTCCTCTTACACACACACACACAAGGCTCACAAAGGCCCATCTGTTGGCCAATGGCAGTCAGGGTGTACTCAGCCAGAATTCCAGGAATCTGAGTTTGTGCTGAGTCTGCTAAGGACTGGCAGCTGGGACAGTAAAGTTTAATATGATGCACTATTCAGTGGGGGGTCAGACCCTATCAATACGGACTCCTAAACCTCTGGCAGAGAGGCTAGGGCTGTGTCGCTGACTGAGAGACAATGAGCTCCAGATCAAGGTCAATGTGCTGACCCATTAGGCCAGCTCTGTCAAACCTGCTCTGTCAGCAATCTATCAATCCTCAGCCAGTCAGTGAGCCACGGCTGACCTTTGCCCTGGAGACACTTATCTTATATCAGCATCACAATAACAAAAAAAGGCACCTTCTTAAGTTCCGGAGTCCCAGTTATAATACGTTAAGGGGAAGCGCAGGAGATTGACATATGTGTCTTCACCTCCCCACACCAAACACACTTTTAACTCCCTTTTTTCAGACTCAGCAGCATAATTTCAGCCTTTGGTATACCATAAAACATTTGAATCATTCCATAATTATACAGCATATATTATAGGCAGTGGATATTTATCAACGACAACATGTCCTCTTGAGTTTCCCATACTGGGTTATAGCTGGAAAGTTCATACTAATAATCCATAAATAACAACAGCGAGCTTTGTGTTGCCATGGCGCAGTGGAAGAGACTGTGGCACTCCCTGCCATTCGGCAGCGCTAATCCATATCCCATTACACACCCTGTGTTTATCAAACCGAAAGCAGCACAAGGGCAGCCCAAGAGAATGGTTCCTATTGTGGGCGTGCTTGAGTCCTAGCAGATAGACACCTCACATTTGAGTCAGAAGATCACTGGCGGGCTGTATCCTGGTCAATGGAGAAAGTGGACCTTGATAACCACAGCAGCCCAGCTTTGAGTGTGGGACACTGTGCTGAGACAGACAGATAACCCTTTCAGAGGGCTCTTATTAAATCATGCCATAGCTAGAGGTGTAACATGCATGGGCTATGTTGAAAGAACGTATCATTATTGTTTGGAATTATTTTATCGCTGTATTGTTATTGTATTGAGTACAGTCTATGTTGGTCTCTCTTTGTGTTAGTGCTGCACTATTGAGATTTGCCTGTGCTGGCCCTGCCTGCGGGCCCAAACTGAATAAAATAAACAAATTTATAAAGGAGGGGTTTGAAGATATTACGATGCGTACTAGATCTGTGTCATTTGCATGTTAATGTATAACCATCATCTCCCATTGTGAGAAAGCAAGGAGCAGCAGAAGGAAACCCTTTGATACAAGGAAGAAATAGACCCGAAGACCAGGGAACCCCAAAAACACGAGACTGTACTGCGACAGACGAGCCTTTGATCAGTGCGACAGTGTTACAGAGTACAGTGCCCACATGAACTGGACCATTTATAATGACCAGGACACTGTCGTCTTATATCAGAATGCTATAAATATGAACTAGACCATTTTAATGACCAAGACACTGTGTTGTCCTAGATCAGAATGCTATAAATATGAACTAGACCATTATAATGACCAGGACACTGTGTCGTCCTATATCAGAATGCTATAAATATGAACTGGACCATTATAATGACCAGGACACTGTCGTCCTAGATCACAATGCTATAAATATGAACTGGACCATTATAATGACCAGGACACTGTTGTCCTAGATCACAATGCTATAAATATGAACTAGACCATTATAATGACCAGGACACTGTGTTGTGCTAGATCAGAATGCTATAAATATGAGCTAGACCATTATAATGACCAGGACACTGTGTTGTCCTAGATCGCAATGCTATAAATATGAACTAGACCATTATAATGACCAGGACACTGTGTTGTCCTATATCAGAATGCTATAAATATGAACTAGACCATTATAATGACCAGGACACTGTCGTCCTATATCAGAATGCTATAAATATGAACTAGACCATTATAATGACCAGGACACTGTCGTCCTATATCAGAATGCTATAAATATGAACTAGACCATTGTAATGACCAGGACACTGTGTTGTCCTATATCAGAATGCTATAAATATGAACTAGACCATTATAATGACCAGGACACTGTGTTGTCCTAGATCAGTATGCCCTCAATGCACTGATTTTGCTTGGGGGCTTTCGGTACCAAACTCACAGTGCCTGCGTTGGTTTGCACAGTATAGTCTCTGTGCTGAATGTGCAGTTTCAGTTAAGCACTCAATAGTGGCCGCATATTTCATACCAACTGACAAACTCTTCTGTAAGCCAGCCAAAAATCACATTGAGGTTGCATCATTAAAATGCCATTCAGAGATACACAGGCTCCAGGAAGCATACACATTTCCGCAAACAGACAAAACAAACAGAATGCAGACATTAGCCTGTGTAAAATTCAAGGTTTACAGAATATAATGACCTCTTAATAAAAAAGAGAGAGAAAAAAATACTTTTTGAAGTAGCTGAATCTTTGCTAGTCCAGTGCAGTTTATTGCGGGACTTTTGTTTAATTAATCATTGTTAAAGGGTTTGATTTTTACATTCTGTCCTGATTATTTTCAACTTGGAGAATCTCTCTCTCTCTCTCTCTCTCTCTCTCTCTCTCTCTCTCTCTCTCTCTCTCTCTCTCTCTGACGGTTAGCTCTCATGCTATCTGATTGCCAGCCCATTGTCCCTCATTTTACATAAGGACTAAATTCAAAACCACCAAAAAAGCAAAATAAACTAAGAAATAAGAGCTAGAAAATCTCAGCTGAACTAAACTCACGAAATAATGAATATCTTGTTAATTAATTGCAAAGCATGAGTTTAGCATGGGCTCCTTCTGTGAGTCTGGCTGCAGAGTCAGAATGCTCTTCTTCCTTGACCCTGTTTGCTGAATAATGCAGTCTTGCGCTCATCAAAGCTGGCATTGTTCGTGTTTATTGAAATGAGGGCAGTCAATTAGACTAACAAAAACTCTCTTGTGTGTTTGCGTGACACCGGAAAACCTTTAATACTGTACCTTTTGAAATCTCTCCCAATTTTTTTTTTTTTCATCAGCAGCTGCCACCAAGATGATTTGAGTTGTGTCTCTGTCTGTCCCAGAGAGGGAATGTGGCTCGCTGGTAGAAACCAGCCCCTGATGTGGTGGAAGTGACATAGAAAAGCAGGCAAACAGTTACCAAAAATAAGCACCTGAGGACCGCTGCATCCGGTGCCAGATTATTTTAGAGACAGCATGTGGAACCGGAGGGAGTCCCAACATGATTTGAAACAAGATGATATCAGCCATTTCCTGGTGCAACACATAGCTTATTACAGCCAATGAAATGCATTCAAAGCTGTTTTGAACCACAGAAAGGAAAGTAATGAAGTGCTATACCCACTCCCGCTTGTCATGAACAGGAGATTGTTGTTTAGTCAGGAACGGGCTTTTAACCACAGCTTTTAATAGCACTTGTAATAACTACTGTAGGTTTTCAGTATCGCAGCTCCGGGGAACGATTTCTTTCATCAATATTTGAACATGTTAATGTGTGTTTTAAATTTTCACAGTAGAGTTGCTCATTAGCTCTTGTAACTAACCCTCATCCCCTGGGGAAAAATAACAGCCCTATAGTATGAACACAGGCAGTATACATGTGACAAGTGGCACCTCTGTGCCATTCACTTTCATTAGGAAGTGAATTTCAGGTCCTGTTACCCTGCGATCAAACAGCCTGCTGCAGATCGGATAAGCGCAGAAAGGATCCACAGCTTTAAACAAGCAGAATGATGGTTCGGGCGAAGTCAGACTCAGATCGGAAGCAGCACATAGCTGACTTTGTTTCATTAAAACCCTGGACCTTAATACCCAAACTCATGTCCTATCATAGCTAAAGCTGCATGGCACGTACCGCATATAGTGTATGTAGAGACAAAAGATGCCCTCGCTTGTACAGCATCCTTGACTTTGTCTCCTCGTACAGTCGACTTGTCCTTTAATTATCACTTCATTATAAGAGTGTCCTAGTATACCATGTGAAAGCATAGTAAAAGCACAGTGCAAGGACGGTAAAATACAGGCATGTACATTATGATGAAAGCCATGACCCCATTGATTTCCATGCAGGTAGCTACATAAAGGATATAAATGACACATCTTGGTGTTCTGATACCTTTGCACAGTACTGTGTTTATTTATTCACGTGTCCCTCTCTCAGAAATGCAGAGTGTGGAGGAGTGCGGGCAGCAGCTGAAGAGGATCCTGGAGTCTCCCAGCCTGCCCCAGCAGAACCGCCTTGTGCTGCAGCACCTGACCCGGCACTGGTACAAACTGAGCCAGAACTCCAGCAGAACACACCTGACACCCAGGCAACTGGGGGAGCTCTTCAGCGAGCTCCTCTTCAAGCCGTCCCTGTCAAGGTGAGAGCAGGAGGCCTTGTATTGCAGGGGTGGCAATAAGACTCCCATTGCATATCAGTTTGATCCACTCCTGGTTTTACACACACCTGAGCTTGTTACCTATACACTGGCACTAATCCAGTGCGTAGTAAAACCCTGAATGGGTGAAAACTGCTATGCAATAGGAGTCTCATTTCAATTCCTCTTCTATTGCATCTCCAGCAGTATAATATTCAGAAAACTATTATAATAACTAAGAAATGAAAATGGCTATGAAGAGATAGACTTGTAGAAAAGCAATGATATGAATTAAACCTGCTTTTACAGGATATTCAACCGGTCTTCAGCCAGCCCTACAGTTTTAATGAGAGAAGTCTCTGTACATGTTTAAGACTATTTGATTTTATTACTACACATAGAAACATATTAGGAAGAAGATGAAAGACTGCCTTAAAATGAAGCCGCATCACTGTTTATGTATCCAGCTGGTCTAGTCGTCTATCTAAAATGACTGTTGTGTATTTAATTCATTTTGCTTGCAGCCATATAAGTCATCAGCTTCTGTGTTCTCCTGTTTTCAGTGCTGACGTAAACCCAGAGCACCATGTCAAAATTATTGAGGCGCTCACTGTGGCTGGAGGGCTGGCAGAGCTGCAGGCTGCCCCAGGTAGGAGTCTCCAAAACCTTTCCATGCGCTTTGGCATGCCTTGGAATAATATAGTTTCAAGTATATTGGATTGGATCATATTGCATCTCCAGCAGTGCTGGTGACCACTGTATTAGGTCACTCGGTTCAATGGTAACTAAATATAGATGTGTGCAGGTAATTCCACTGTAGGGAGCTGTTGGCAAAGTAACCTACCTGGTTGGAACAGGAGTTCATGATCTGCCATTGTCATCTTTAATAATACTGCCTTGTGTACTCCCCATTTTGCATCCCTGTTTACATTTACAGATAATACTTTTTTAACTTTATAACCGTAGCATTACATGCTACAGTTGTAATTTGGACCTTTTTTGAGTGTTGTGTGTAGAATCTTGCATGCAGTAGGGCTACAAACTGGACGTGTCATTGGGTTTGGATTCGGGGTGGGTGAAGGGTGACCGATCCAGCATACTTTACAAGGGCCGAAGCTGGGTGTACAGGGAGAGGCAGAAAGGATATTTTACCATTGATCTGGGAGTGAGGAGCTGAAAATGGAGCAGGTAATGGAAGAGGTCCTCAGGCAACATTCATAGGGCATGGTTTACTGTGAACTGTACTGTGCCGCAGGAACAGAAAAGGATTTTAATATATAACAAATGCAGAGGAATATGAAGAGACACAATTGTAGGACCCTTTTTTGTAATAGTGGATGTGGAACAGCTGTTTTTTTTATAAACCTGTGATGTGTGAAGTAGATTCTAGTAACTGGAGTTATTAGTCATGTGAACGGAAACAAGGTATTTGTATCTTTCCCTCTGTCTCCTGGGTGAACATGGTTTATGTCAGCAGTCACTAAATGCAGATGAACTATTCTGAGCAAAGTCATTCTCAGAACAGCACAAGAAGTTCTCTGAAGGATGGCTGTTCCTTCTGGTTTTTATTTCATTTTTTTTTTTTTACTTGCTCAGCAATCATCTTTAGACTAATGCGTACAGAGAGAGCTTTTAGCAGGATATGTAGTGGTGAAGATTAGGGTAAATGGAACAAGGGTTAGGTTTACTTTAGCTATAAAAAAAAACAGAATGAAACAGAAAAGGAGAGCCCTGTGTTGCTGTGTACTGTGGAAATCTGCATTCACAGTCTTTACTCGTAGTAAACATACAATGATTAATTTTGTTGTAGTGTAAAGTTGAACATTATTGTGGGGCAAATCTGATCAAATTACTTCTCAATGGCTATGAAGCTGTGTTTTCATAGGTTGACATGCCAGTAGTGCCGCGGTACCATTTTGTGCTACTGTATCAGTACCACTGTGCAAACCCATAGTGTCACCAGTGCTGGTCAGCTAATGGCTCTGCTGGTGTTGCTTCAAGTTAATACAATGACTTTATAATGGAATCCCAGTGGGCCACAATCATCATTTAATGTGTGAATGTGCTGTCTGTTTAACCACAGAAGTAATTTCCACTCACAGACTGCCTGGGCAGTGATATCCAGGGGACCTCAGTAAGTTTCCTGCAGTATTTATTAGCAGCTGATGATAGTTCAGTACTTCACAAGAGTACACTCTGTATAGTCAGTTTGAGTGTTTCTTTTACATCTGACCAGGGCTGCAGATCCTGTAAGTACTGACTATGACCAGGATCTTGTAAGTTGGAATTGTTTCAGTTTTATTTTTTGCTTTTATTTTGTATTACTGTTTTTTCTGATTTGTTTTAAGTGTTTTTAGTCCTGTTTGGATGATTTTGTCTCTTTTTGCCATTGATTTTATAATGTTGTTTCTTGGCGCCTTCTCTTGCCAGTACTCCAGGATGGAATATATCAATTTGATTAAACATTCTGTGGTTGCAGCTAACCTTATCCTTATCATGGCATCTTTAATATTTTATATTTAATATAACGCATTTCAAGAACTCCTTCCTTTGCCTGCCTAGGTGTGTCTTTGCACCTGTGCTCAATCAATCTCTTGACTTTAACTATGTCAGAAATGGGTCTGAGATGCCAGAAATGGGTCTATTACTATGCCAGAAATGGGTCTATTACTGCACTGCTGAATTCTTTAGATAATAGATCTTTGTGATTCAATTGTTGACAGCACTGAGGGACCAAATGCAAAATAATTACCAAAAAAAGAAAAGAAAAATGAAATAGATTTTGTCGAGTAAGATGTGACGGTTCTGGCATTTGTTCTTGGAATCTGCACACAGTCCTTCACTTGCACGCTGGAGCACAGTTCACTGCGATCCACATTTCTGATGAACTTGCACCTATTACACGCCTGTTCATTCACAGCCCACGCATTTATTATTCCTGTCATAACATTAGAGCCGCTGGATTGTCACCAGTAGGCTATCACTGCATGGAACACAGCCCTTGATTTACTGCTGCTGACCCCGGCCACAAACTCTACTCTGGCTTACAGTAGAGGAAAAAAAAGCAAATGTTTATCAGTCAAAGCGAGAATTAGTGATGTGAAACATTCCCCTGTCTTATTATAAGAACAAACCACCCCCCACCCCGTCCCTCTCCCAGAAATGTTTCTAATGCAGCTATGGAATGTTTATAGATTCATCCTTGTTCCAGTTGGAAGATTCTTTATATGGGCTTTCCAATAAAGCTAGTCTTTCCCGCTGGAAACGGTTCCTACGGCTGCTTTATGCTATTTCCATGTCCACGTGTTAGCTGGGATGTTGGGTTTCTTGCTGTGCAGCGAGATTCCAGGTGCAGGGCCGCTGGTGGCAGTGTTAACGGTGCAGCTCATTCCAGCCTGTGCTGACGAAGGGACCTGTTAGCCGTGGAGCTCCAGACAGGGTGTCTCAGGGCTGTCAGTTTATCTGGAGGTGATGTCATGCTGAGAGGGCAGTAATGCTTCTCTGGAAGGGGGTCGGATGTCAAGCAAGGGTACAGGCAGACGGATATCGTATAAACACAGCACCTTAAAGGCATGTCTATAAGGATGTGTCTACTGTATACATCAAGGGGCTGGAAATTCACTCCGCCACTCTGTAGCTGCGGAGAAAACCAGAGCAACCCCAAAGTTATGCAAACATTGGCTTTTTCATAATAAGCACATTTCCAAAGAATTTAAAATTGTTACATTTAAATATACTGTTCCTGAATCGGTATCTGCATATAAGCATGTTACAATATTCTCATTTATTGGTACATTAAATGTATAGTATTGAAATGCATTCAGATACTCATTAATATATTTATAGTGCATTTGGTAAGAAATCTGGCTGGAGGAGGAATAAATGTTATCCGAAGCATGGAATGAACTGAGCAGTTAGAAATCCGATAGCCGTCCCTGTGACCCATTGTGGCAGTCCAGAAATCACATTGAACCTCCTCTAATGCAATGCACCGGTTTCATTGGCCTGGGCAGTTATTCTAAAGCAATAGTGTGAATCTACTGTACACCCTGTGTTTTATAGACAAGGCAGCATGATCTTGGATGGAGCTAAAGGCCTAGGAGAAAGAGTAGCCTGGGATTGAATTCCGGGCCAGCCCCCTTCTCCTCCCTCCCTTGGGCATGATCAAGTAATGCAACCCCTTTGAGAACTGGTTCCCACCCAACTATTAAGACTGGTTAGAAGCCGGACCCTGTTAGAAATGAGCTCACTAGACGAGACTGCCCCGGGGCTATCATGAATAGGTGAATAAACAACAGAGTCAGGAACGAATCAGAGCATTGGCAGCGGTGTAGCAGACATTGCCCGTTGCGGTCTGCTTTCTCCACAGAAAACAATCAATCATAAAGGAGCATTAGCTGAAGTCTGCGGCCTGTCAAAGGCAAGTCGACTAACCACACAAGAAATAAAAATGCATTTCCCCCAGGAGTTCTGTGACTAATTGTATGAGCCAACTTATTAATTGAAGGAGTGCTAGTGAAAGCAGATTAATGACTTGCGGAGGCAATGCCATTTATACCCTGTGCCATGCTGGATGGCTTGAATGGGCATCGGCAGTGTGGTGAATACTGTAGATTGTCTCCTGTAGACAGTCACTCAGTCGTTTAACTACCATTCTCGAGTCATTGTCACATCTCCACTCTGATTAATCATCTCCAGCCACTTTAATTAATCATTGCTGTCAATAGACTGCACATTTGGCATGTTGCTATAAGGGTCGGTTTTGCATAGCACCCCAAGTATTTTTATTCACTCCTCGTCTGTAGGGGCTTGGTGGTGTCTGAGGCTTTATATCTCGTTTTGAAAGTTGCATTTGACTGATTTTTGTCATCTGGGGATTGCCCGCATATTACTAATGTTTGTTTGTCCTGCCAATATGTTGTTAACATGAAAAAGATGAGCTAGCAATGCTAGCACCTGCTTGCAAACACCACAGTCTGCTCCGGTCGCTGCATGCAGCAAAAGAGATGAGGTTGGAAGGCAATATGGTAGAAGTTACAGGGGTCAATCCAAGATTGGTTTACTGATTTGTACTGTACAGTGCCACTGCATTCTTTAGAGAATTCTTAAGGTAATACATAGGAGGGGGTGTGGTCCAGTGGTTAATGAAACGGGCTTGTAACCAGGAGGTCCCCAGTTCAAATCTCAGCTCAGACACTGAGTCGTTGTGTAACCTTGAGCAAGCCACTTAACCTCCTTGTGCTCCGTCTTTCGGATGAGACGTTAGATTTGTGACTCCCCTCCTCACATCAAACCCTTGCTCTCTGCTTTCATTATTTAACACATGCTCCGGGACATTCATTTTTCATTTATTTTACCAACTTGAGAAACTGACTGTTGGTAAAACATTGCATTAAAGTGAAGGTCTTTTGGGGTTATACTCTGGTTTGAGTGCGCCTGTCACAATCTGAACCATAGCGTTTGCCCTGCCCCCAAAAAAGACTAATGCCATAGCGTTTGCCCCAACCCAAAAAAAATAAGGGTAATTCAACTTTAAGAAAAACAGCCAATGCAAATGCAATGACATCATCCTTTCAGCCTTGGCTATTTATATGGCTATTTTTGGCTGTGTTAATTTACTCTGCCCTGTTTTATTATCTCATGCAGAGTCTTTTATCCCTGTGTTTAGCATCTCAATTGACAAGTGGCAGTGCAGAGGCCGGAGTGATCCAATCTCCTCTCTTCACTTCAGTGAGGCCGGCTAGCATGCATTCCACACATCAGCAATAAAACCTGTGCTGTAAACCAAGAGTGTCACTTATTAAAAAATATTGCAGCCCTTCTGAAAGCGTGCGACCCTTACAGAGAGCTGCTGCTGTGACAGTACAGCTGAGTAGCCAAAGGTGCTGGCTTTTCCTATCTCAGTGCGTATGGTTATATGTCAGATTTTGTTCATCATCCCCAAGGTGATATATATATATATATATATATATATATATATATATATATATATATATATATATATTGTTTTTAGAAATAAAGTTACCTAAAACCAGAAAAAGCATCTCCTATATTAATTTGATCAAGTTCATGTTTGTAGAATTGAAATTGGTGCCCATGCTGATGTGCAGTACCTTTGAGAACCTCATTGAGAACCCAGCCCCATGCACAGCAGATAGCGGAGAAATACTAAATCATGAAGGAGCTTTAGTCGTCTGCATTGGCTCCAGTGTAAATGTAGAAAGTATAACCGGTGCTGAGGGTAAGCCAGAGTGAGACGGTCTGATCAGCACATGAATGAAGTAAAGTGAGGAGAAAAAAAAAACAAAGAACAAAAAGCACAACAACTATCTGGACCAGTGATCGTGTTGCTAAAGCTAATAATAAAAGGTAATGAATTGATGACACATTGCTGTCAGTACAGAAAGACCTTCTTGGTTTTAAGAGACGCACGCTGAAGAAGGGGACAGGAATGCACAATGGGAAGGGTAATTAACAGTCTCAACACACACAGGATCCGCTAATCCAGAAAACACAGCCCTGCAGCATTCACATCAGGAGAACAAGCATGAAAAACAGAAGGCTGTCACAAGGATCCTCTCTGTGAGGAGGAATCCTGTCAGTGACTTGCCGGGGAGTGATTATCCATTATGGATAAGCCTCTGAAAACAAGGAAGCTCGTCCACAGTGCATTGGAGATGGGCAGCAATGGAGCCGGAGGTCTAGGGTTCAGCACAAACACAGCCTGGTTTATAACAGGAGGCAAAGCTGCTGCTATCAGAGTTAAAGAGGTCTACAAGGAATACCCTTAGCATGTCGTTCTGTCTGTCTATAGCCTGCCAAGGCTTCAGATATACACTAGCTAGTAGTAGTAGTATGAGGAAGAGAATTTCATTTACCTTTAAGAAGAGACCTATTATTAATAAATAATAATAATAATAATAGTAAATACTTCAATGACTGTTAACTGTGATATTGTAATATACTGTACTGTACTTTTTAACCTTACGTACCACAGCGGAAGTTCTTGTCTGTTTTGATGCCTTGATTGCCACCCATTTCGAATTCTGTTTGCAGTCGCTGCCAATTGATACATGATGAGCCTGATTTCTCGTTTATAGGAGCAGTGCAATGTCATGATCCCGCTGACAGAATCGCCAAGCTGTCTCCTATAGTTCGGTCTTCGAGTGGGAAGGCGCTGAAAGACCAGATCGAGTTGTAAAAGGAATCCGATAGAGTCTGTATTTGAGCAAAAGCCTGAAAGCACAGCTTGCTCATTATTCAGGGGAATTATCTGTGTGGTTAGAAGTAATAGGTTGAGCTGATGCAGGGGCTGTAATATATGTGATACAGCTCTGAAGTAATTGGTGTTAAGCTATCAGTTGGCTTTAGCGAGATCTCTTGACTCCTTGGGTTGCCACTTGAAACTGTAGGTAAAGCCATTTCCCCTCGCAGGCAGCATTTCTGGGGTGGGTTTCTTTCTTTTCTTTGATCTAGTATTCCATGTTTTTTCAAATAGGATTACTATTTTAATGACTTGAATTTTTAGCTTCAGTTTTCTGATTCGTCACAAAAGAGCCTGATGCGAGCAGGAGGAGGTGGGGCTCACTCTTGTCCCTCAATTACATTTTGTATTTTATTGGGTATTACTGTACTAACTGAATCAAATGTTCAGTGTTTGTTTGCACTGTGACAGGTTCATTAGGCCATTCACATTTTGTCATTTTTAAGTCAAGTGTTTTGCACAATTAGCTGTTTGTCAAAGGCAAAGCTTAGAGAGCGAAAGTACTGTACGTCTCTCAAAAGCAGATGTTTCCAATCATTTATGAAAGTGAAGTCTGTCTTCCTTTGTCAAACTGCAATCACTACCTACCTAATTAAAAGTACTGACATCTTCGTACCTGCTCACATGTGATAGAGATAACATATTGCATAGAAGATAGGAGTTATTATTCAAATGGACCTCTGCAGTCAAGCTCAATGTGTTGGATAACTGTTAACTGTGGTGAATGCCCTTTAAAGGACTGTGAACTTCTGGGGGAGGAATTCATGAATTATTTTGAATAAAGCCTGTATAGTTCCATGTATACATGTATTCCTCTAATTGTATCACTTACATGCAACCTTTCCCGAAATGGAAAACTGTTCTCGTTTAAGGGGCAAGAATATTTCTAATTATTCTGATGAGCAAGAAAAAAAAGTCTTTACATTTTTCCAGTGTAATGTGCTAAATGTCTAGTAGGGATTTAGGGTTACGGTTAGGGTTAGGGTTAGTATTATAGGGTTAGGGTTAATGTTAGGGTTAAGGCAGCAGTGTGGAGTAGTGGTTAGGGCTTTGGACTCTTGACTGGAGGGTCGTGGGTTCAATCCCAGGTGGTGTACCCTTGAGCAAGGTACTTTACCTAGATTGCTTCAGTAAAAACCCAACTGTATAAATGGGTAATTGTATGTAAAAATAATGTGATATCTTGTAACAATTGTAAGTCGCCCTGGATAAGGGCGTCGGCTAAGAAATAAATAATAATAATAATAATGTTGGGGTTAGGGTCACGGTTAGTATTAGCAGACTGGCAGAGTAGTAAGGACTTTCAAATCCCTTTTGCCAGCAATCCTCTAAAGTTCTCCTCAAGCAGAGTTGGTGTGTTTTTGCTTTTCCTTCCCAGCAGTCCTCAATCTCTGTATCTTATCTTATTGAAGTTGTCTTTCCACAACCAACTCAGTTTGTTTGAGGTTTGACTTTGCAGTTCTGTTATTAAGCAATGTAAACTCTACCCAAGTAACAATATTGATTGTTCTACACAAGCTCTTATAACCTGAAGCTTTTATTAATATGTGTTGTTAAAGCTTCCACCTTTGGAGAAGTTTAAAGAAGCCTTCAGTGCAGAAGGTACAATCAAGGCTGGTCCTGGAAGTTACCATAAGAAGTTTTTCCCAGCTTTTCAAAGAATGCATCAAAGAAATGTTTTACTTTTCCCTCTCTGTTAACTTTTCTTTTCTTGTCAAACCAGCCTGCACTTTTCCTCTCTTGCATTACCGTCACACTTGGCTTGAAAACTCCTGCATATCTTAAACAAATATTTGAACCAAACCAATCACATCAATTTACCAGAGGGTAAGCAATCCAGACAGCTGCCAGTACAAGCCTATTGCTGATAAACTGCAATCTGCAAGAGACCATGAAAGAGCTGCAGTGTTTCGGGACACAAGACACGAATCGGGGGCTGTTTTATTGCAGATTCTTAATTTAAACTACTGATGCAAACAGCTTGCAAAACAGCTCTGCAAACAAGTGTTCAAAGTAATTTAAGAAAAAAACATCAATTTGAACAACATACTGTAAAAATGAATAAGGAATTAAAAACAAATATTGCAGTTTACTATTCTTTATTTTTACCATGTGTTTTATTCATGCTTGCTTCTGTTGATTTTACCTTGCTTTACCTTTGGTTTCACTATGACTTCACTACAAACTGCTTCGCCTTTATTGAGGTATACTGAAATTAAACTTGCGTTTAAGCGTAAACACATCTCAGTGTGCATATAGTTGACGTGCTTCTAGTATTCCAGTTTTGTACATCCTTGTTGTTATATTGTGCTACTGCATAGGGAATGAGAACCTAACGGTGTGGATCTGTAATATTGCTTTTTTTAGTATAAAGGGTCATCATCCCTGAATGACCAGTGATCTCAGGAGAGACCCTGCAAGGCTCAGGAGGTCCTGTCTGGTGCTTCAGCACTGCACACCACAGCACTGAAAGCACGTCTATCAATCAAACAGTGAGACCTCATTGATTATTAGTCACTCCTCTTATTAAACCCGGCAGCTTATAGAATAATCTGCTGATGGATAGTCTTTGTGGCATCATTCAGAAGTAAGGAAAAGTACCACCTCCAACAAACAGCCTGCCCAGCGACTGGCAAGCAGCATTGCTGTCAGCCAGAGCAAACAGCCAGTGCAGGGTAGACAATGGGAGCAGGCTGCCTCAGCGTGTTAGAACAGAAAGGGAGGCTGTGTTTGGAAAGCACACAGTTACAGTGATCACTTTTACATGCAGTGTGTAGCTGATCCCTTCTTGCCCCCTTTGTAAATTATCTTTTTATTCCAGAGTTAACAGTTGCAGTAGCCTGGAGTTTGCCGGCTGCTGCTGCTGCTCGTTTCTATGGTAAAGGCCAGGGGATTTGCACTGCCCAGTCTTGGTGCTGCTGCAGCTCATCCATTCCTTCCTCTTTCTCTTTCACTCTGTGGCAATAGATGCAAACTCTCTTAATGCAAACGGCAGTCTCGCAGAATGGTACCCTTTGAAATTGACCAGGACTGTCCCCTTTTCCCATCAAATGTCCCTGTCCCCTTTTCCCTTAAACAATCAGCAATCATATTAAAATATAGGTCCAGGATAATCTTTTTGAATATAGGTTACTCTACTAAATGACAGCGTCAGATGGATTGCTCGATTTGACTAATTGATAAAATGATCGGTGGGGTAACTGCGTTCTATCTCTCTGACAGCTCTCATGTGCCCTGATCTTCCCGATGATGTCATTATTGACACCTCTCCAACTCCCCCACTCCACCCCCCTCCTTCTGGAAATGCGTGTTCTGTGTCAACTGCACAGAGTCCTGGAAAACTGCCACAGAAAGATAACGTTACAAGCCAGGCAGGAATAGACAAGCAGCATGCCAGTTTCACTCTGCAGAGTATGAGACACCTTCATTTGTGCGCCTGCAGATTGTCGCCCTTTTTGGAGGTATAGACGGTATGTGCAGTATGCTTTGAA
Source organism: Acipenser oxyrinchus oxyrinchus (assembly GCA_030684275.1). Taxonomy (NCBI): domain Eukaryota; kingdom Metazoa; phylum Chordata; class Actinopteri; order Acipenseriformes; family Acipenseridae; genus Acipenser; species Acipenser oxyrinchus. Next base: position 34,174,021 of record CM060260.1, read on the forward strand.
GCAAGGACAATTAAATATCGTAACGGTATAGAACAAACATGAATCAATTAGCTTTTATTATCTATTAAACATGCATTAGTTTTCAGGAAGGAGCTTTCCATTTATTATACTAGTTTCTTGCTAGTTTTGTTCAGTTAAAATTATTTTATTTGCATTTGGCAAAGGAATCTGGGATTGTGTATGAATTCTGTCATGTACGTTTCATTATTCTTTTTCAGTATGTTTCTGAGTGGAAAGAACTGGGAAGCACTGTTCTCACATCAAACAGTGTAGCATTGTTCATACAACACTAACGGGGCCAGTCCATGTGTAAACCTGTGTAGAAATGTTTTTCTCACATCGTTAGCCATACAACACTAACGGGGCCCCTCCATGTGTAAACCTGTATTGAAATGTTTTTCTCACATCGTTAGCCATACAACACTAACGGGGCCCCTCCATGTGCAAAACCATATAGAAATGTGTATATCTCATTTCATTGGCTGGTGAGGTAATAACTTTCAGTTAAGAGTTTCATTTAGTGGATCAGAGTAGTTTCCTCTGGAGCAGTGTAATGTGCCCGTGTCTGTGCTTTCTCTGTGCTCCTCAAGGCACAGAAACCCCAGAGCTCAAAGCAGGAATACATCTTGGAAACACTTTTCATTTTTTCTGAACCTCTGTGGCATCTGAATCTTTGAACCCTCGCTTGGTCACTGTGGATTATATTAATTGAATGGCGAGTCCAGGCAAAGAGGAGTAGTGTGCGTGCTTGACGCTGCTCTGTTCCCTTAAAGAGCTCAGTTCAAACAAACTTGAAAAGGCTCCTAGTGAGCTGAGAGGACACGGCCAGTCTTTGAAGGTCGAGTAGAGGAGATCGTCAGTAATCCAAGCTATTTTTAATAAACCATTTGGAGAGCTTTTTTTATTTGTATTTTTTATTTTACTTCGGTAATTAATTCCTTTTTTTTTAAAAGAAGAAAAACATCTATTGACTTTACACAACTAATATCAAACATCTAAGCACTGTAATTGGAGGTCTGTCTCAGTTTCTGTCTCAGTTTTGTACATTTTTCTGTTTCATCTTTTACAAATAGGAGTTAATTGTCTGCTCTGTTGTGGAGCGCATTCCACTGTCTGTGACTTTAGTCTTTTGTGATGATAACAAGGGAGTCAATGAATCACAGGCAAGATTCAACCAGAGTCAAAGGAACGGCAGTTTTACGATCTGCCTCTGCTTCGATCATTTAAATAGAAAGAATGATAGTACACTTGCAGCGTTTGCTGAAGCGGTTTTGTATTTAGTTCAGTCTCCGAGGCCAATCAGCCATTGACTTCAGATCCTGTCAAAGAAGAAGTTTGTTGTCCGGTCCAAGTAGGTGAATTGACAAGATACCCAGCCCAGAATATTCATCATGAAGTGATCGTTTCACTGAGCAGTTAAATAACATATGCATTGCTTGTTTAAGTATTCAAGCACCTCAATCTGTGTAACCATCTAGGTTATTCTTAATTACTTTTGTAATTAAGTGTGCAGGTTTGCAGCCTGCATTGTTTGAAAAGGTTGCTGTTTTGTTTTGACACGTCTGTTAGACAGTGTTTACTGCAGTTCATTGTTTTTTGTCTTTTTTTATTTTGTTTCTCTTTCCTTGCTCACCCCTGGATTTTGGTCTGCATTGATGCCGTTAGGCAATTTCATAGTGGCTGAGAAAGAGTTACACTGAGTACATTGTAACTATGCATAATAATATTGTAATTATGTGTAAGCACACATGTATTTACTAAGTAACTACTATGTAAATACACAGCAATTAGAGACACCTGCTTTATATAGCGGCTTTACTAAAACATGCAAACATTTCAGTGTAGGGTGTGCTGGGCAGTGCGTGAATTTACATTGTCTTCGGATCAGTTTGAGTAACAACTCAAACTCATGTAACATTCCCCCACACACAAAGAATGTGACGTTTTCAACCCAACCTTTCAGTACTTCCTGCCTCAGAGATCAGGACTCCAGCAGCGGTGAGCTTAACAAGACCCAGCACACTCACTAGCTTTGTCTAGTCAGCTTGTGTTGCTTTATTTCAACTCTTTTGTTATTTGTGTTGGGCTCTCTGAATCCCAGTCGTCACAGCAAGCCAGGACCCCCCCTTTGCCTGTGATATTTTCAGGAGACATTCTTTATAAATAAGGGGTCATTAGTATCCTCTTTTTGCTATAGTACTAGGTAACATTAACCACATTAAAGGTGGTGATAACATGTCATGCTTGAACTGTTCTCGCTTCCCAGTAATTGCATGTTACAGACACTGTGATAGGAGCGCTGTCAGTCCTGTAACCTGATCATTACGTGCAGCCCAGTGGTTTTATATTAACAGAATAACGAGAGCCAGTGCTGAGAGATAAGGACTGGGAGTCATGGGGAGCTAGCTGAATGACCTTGACTTTCCTTGCATGGGTAGGGCATGAGAGAGTCAGAAACATTTCATTAAATGCATTTTTTTAAAACGTTAAATTGTAATTAACGAGATCCTTTGGTAACAACAATTTCTAAATCCCTGAATATGTTGCATACTGTGAGAAAAAATAAACATATACAGTACTGTGCAAAAGTTTTAGGCAGGTGTGAAAAAATGCTGTAAAGTAAGAATGCTTTCAAAAATAGACATGTTAATAGATTATATTTATCAATTAACTAAATGCAAAGTGAGTGAACAGAAGAAAAATCTAAATCAAATCCATATTTGGTGTGACCACCCTTTGCCTTCAAAACAGCATCAAGCATCAATTCTTCTAGGTACACTTGCACACAGTTTTTGAACTTTTGAACTACCTCGGCAGGTAGGTTGGCCCAGACATCTTGGAGAACTAACCACAGTTCTTCTGTGGATTTAGGCAGCCTCAGTTGCTTCTCTCTCTTCATGTAATCCCAGACAGACTCGATGATGTTGAGATCAGGGCTCTGTGGGGGCCATACCATCACTTCCAGGACTCTTTGTTCTTCTTTACGCTGAAGATAGTTCTTAATGACTTTCGCTGTATGTTTGGGGTCGTTGTCATGCTGCAGAATAAATTTGGGGCCAATCAGATGCCTCCCTGATGGTATTGCATGATGGATAAGTATCTGCCTGTACTTCTCAGCATTGAGGAGACCATTAATTCTGACAAAATCCCCAACTCCATTTGCAGAAATGCAGCCCCAAACTTCACCTCCACCATGCTTCACTGTTGCCTGCAGACACTCATTCGTGTACGCTCTCCAGCCCTTCGGCGAACAAACTACCTTCTGCTACAGCCAAATATTTCAAATTTTGACTCATCAGTCCAGAGCACCTGCTGCCATTTTTCTGCACCCCAGTTCCTGTGTTTTCGTGCATAGTTGAGTCGCGGCCTTGTTTCCATGTCGGAGGTATGGCTTTTGGCATAAGTCTTCCATGAAGGCCACTTCTGACCAGACTTCTCCGGACAGTAGATGGGTGTACCAGGGTCCCACTGTTTTCTGCCAGTTCTGAGCTGATGGCACTGCTGGACATCTTCCGATTGCGAAGGGAAGTAAGCATGATGTGTCTTTCATCTGCTGCAGTAAGGTTCCTTGGCCGACCATTGCGTCTACGGTCCTCAAGGTTTCCCGTTTCTTTGTGCTTCTTCAAAAGAGCTTGGACAGCACATCTGGAAACCCCTGTCTGCCTTGAAATTTCTGCCTGGGAGAGACCTTGCTGATGCAGTATAACTACCTTGTGTCTTGTTGCTGTGCTCAGTCTTGCCATGGTGTATGACTTTTGACAGTAAACTATCTTCAGCAACCTCACCTTGTTAGCTGAGTTTGGCTGTTCCTCACCCAGTTTTATTCCTCCTACACAGCTGTTTCTGTTTCAGTTAATGATTGTGTTTCAACCTACATATTGAATTGATGATCATTAGCACCTGTTTGGTATAATTGTTTAATTATACACCTGACTATATGCCTACAAAATCCCTGACTTTGTGCAAGTGTACCTAGAAGAATTGATGCTGTTTTGAAGGCAAAGGTTTGTCACACCAAATATGGATTTGATTTAGATTTTTCTTCTGTTCACTCACTTTGCATTTAGTTAATTGATAAATATAATCTATTAACATGTCTATTTTTGAAAGCATTCTTACTTTACAGCATTTTTTCACACCTGCCTAAAACTTTTGCACAGTACTGTATGTTTTTTTATAAACTGAGAACATGCATTTTTTGTTGTTTTACAGTTGTGTGCAAATGTATTAGAACACCTTAGAGCACCATTTATATCCTTTATATACATCCTTGCTTGATATACCTACCTGTGTGAGAATTTCAATTTTCAGTCAGTAATCAGTGATATAGAAACAATAGGCACGCATGTGGAAATGTTAGACCACTTTGAGCTTTAATTAGGCATCTTAAACAACTTTTTAAAAGTTTCCTGCATTTTACCATTTGTGGCAATATGTTCCTTTTGTCTTACTATTTTAAATGAATTGCATGTGTGGCCAATTAAAATCATCAACTAACACATTTTCACACTACTGTACCTAATCCACCAGGCATGCACTATGTCAGTTTTTGGAACTTTGCTAAACGGCTAGATGGCCTTTCAGGAAGGAAATGAGAATATGACGTCTTTGTTTGCTTCGTTTCTAGCCATGGTCAGTAGTCGTTTTGTTGAAATAGGAGACTGTGACAAATTAGCTAATGGATCATGGACCGTGGTGCCTAGGCTGAGGGACCTGGGTTGGACAGTGTCGGACAGCCATGCTGCACCAGGGCATTGGAGGACTTCGGTCTCTGGGGTCATCAGTCCAGCTAAACTCTGCAAAACAAAGCATACTTCTTTAAAGAACCAACCACATCAAATGCGGGAATTGGAGAGACTTGGGTGTAAGACTGGAGAATCTTAACCTGGTCAATCTGCCGTAGTCCAGTGCATGATGAAAGCTGCTGGGCTCATCGGCAGATGGTGGCAGATCTTCTCATCTCATTTTGCTGGAGGCTCTTTGTAAGGGCTGCCTTGCAGCAGGTGCCCGCGCTGCTCTGTTCTGTTGAAGGAGAGGGGAGGATGATAAAATAATTAATCCATAAGGAGTAAGTGCTTAGTATTATTCCTCCACAGGTTCCTGTGGGTTTTTACCAATATGTATAGCGGCTGATTTTGCCAAGAAGAAAGGAGGGCTGGATTAGCGGGATGCCGATGCAGACAGTCGCCCGTGGGCACTCAAATCCAGAGAAGGGGGCTTTTTTCTTATCTTGGTTGTAAAACTGCTTAATTTACAAGCCTGGAACTAGATAGCTCTACTTCTCTTTCATTATAATTGATTGCTCTGTCGACTCCGAGCTTGAATGAGTTTACTGCCACAAAAGCTGGTGTCAATAAATTAGTAAGCGATGAGATCTGTTCCAAAAATTGCCCCCTCGTTTTACTGGAAACAGAGAAGAAAACAAACTGTCTCTAAAGTTTCTTGTGCAGTACACCAGACCCAGCAAGCCAGAGAGGAACTTGTCTTGTCGCCTAATTGTCAAATTGTTAACACCCCCTTATGAGTGGAGGAGAAATGTCCTAACTGTAAACAGGGCCTGCGCATAAGAACAAAGGCTTCCCTGTAATCACACCAAAGGAAGATGACATGTGGATTCTAACAAGGGATTCTTCTCTTCTAATCTTTCAGTTTGTATGCATGCAGTTTGTGTGTGTGTGTGTGTGTGTGTGTGTGTGTGTGTGTGTGTTTTATGTGTGTGTCGTTTTTGTTAGTTTTTTTCGCAAATTACTCAGAAAGACAGTCATCACAAGTTGTCCTTGGCATGTTCAGTAAAGCTATCAAAAGTCATTGACTTTTGGCAAAAAAGAAATCCCTCCCAGCTTGTGTAGAGAGAACCAGGCTCTGCGGCAGAGTGTGCGTTGGGGCGGGGCACCAACTTGTTTTGGGGTGGGGGGGGAGCACATTATGAAAGGTCACCCAAGTCAAATAATTGCCGCTGCAATATGATTCTGACTTCAAAATGTGCAAATATGCAACCTTGGAAATTTTCCAGAAATAACGCATATCATAGTGTTTTAACTTTACTTTTATTTATGATTTGTCATAGATTTTTGATCTCAACCTGAGATCTGAACTGGGGGGGGGCACTAGATCTAAACTGGGGGGGCATGGTACCCTGAGGCCCCCTGTGGTGCCGGCCCCTGTTATCGAGAGCATCAAGCTTCACAAAGTTTCAGTAAAGGGCATGTCAGTGCTTCCGATCTTTTGCTTTTAGAGCATGGCTGTTGCAGTCAGGGCACATCAGACGCCTGCCTTGTTCTGTGCATGCAGTCTGAAATCTGACACAGCTCATTACAGTTGAAGCTGTAATTAAAGAAAAAGCAGCAGTCACATTTATTTAGAGCAACACACAGAGATAAACATGATCAAGTTATATGCCAGGCCGGTGCTTTCAGGGAAAAAGTAACGCGAAGTAAGAATATCTTATTCTTTAATCCTGGTCTTTAATCTCTTAGGGTGTTTGCACTGCAACATATTGTATTATAATAGACAGTTAAGCTTGCTTAAGCTGCCACACCTCACAATTGCCCTGTCAAATAATAACTCAAGAATTCCATCTCTGGCTCTGCTAATATTTGTTCTATGTTTTGAACTCGGAAGCACAAAGATGTTCTGCAAGTCACTGTCGCTAACACAACAACATGTGCATTTGGTTTTGTTTTCTTTTATGGTGACGGTGGGGCAGCAAATTCTCATCTACTAACATGGTTGTGAAAATAAAGGCTCTTCCTAACTTAATCAGCATGCTTGCAACTTTGCTTTCTGGCCCTGCAGTTTTGATAACTACAAAATAAGTTATCTCAGATCGAATCGATTACATTTGTGCTGCTTCTTGTTTATGAAGACATTTCGGAGGAAATTAATGTCTTACAACTCTCAAGACAAGCTCAACAGCTTGTAAAGAGCGGGTATGCATTTTACATTGTTTAATAAAAACCAGACACAAGTGTTTCATAGGAGTAACTTTGTTTAGTTATTTTAAGAGGGACAAGCCCAGACTACTTGGTTTCTCCTTCTGCTGCTTGATGTAATGTACAGACAGCACTGGTTTCTTCCTGTGCCAAGTGGATCTTGTGATCCCGCAGTTTAGTTCATCCAGAACATTTAATCATAGGATACACTGTGGTATTAAAAACACAACTCTAACCTGTGTCTAGTTTCATAACTAGGTTTCTTCTTTGTTTCGGATGATCAGCCGGTACCACAAGATCTCCTCAAAATAGAAATATATTCAGCAACACTCTGCACAGATACTCTCTGCTGTATACTTTAAATAATTCAGCTGTAGTAGAAAATACAAGTTAGGTGCAGGTTGCCTGAGAGAACATTTCACGGTGTGCTCTCCGTGCTAAGCTCTGCTGTTGCGTGTCACAACAATGGCCTCCTGTTTTCTTTACTTTCCTTTGACATTGCTTTTTGGGTTCAACCCTTGTCTTGGTTGGTTATGTTCAGAATTGATGCAGTGTATAAAAGAAACCTCAAAAAACAGAGACCCCAATAGCACAGTCCTGCTTACTGGTTTATCCTTGTGATGTATTATTTGAGTTGGGAAGTCACTGGTTTCATCCCAGTAAAGTATATATACTATAAAATAGTATAGAATGGAAGAAATAGAAAATGGCATCTAAGCACAGTGAAATCATGGTACAACAGACCTCTAAGGTAAAGCATGTATTCATCACAATTATAAAATGTATCTATTCCTTATTGAAGAACAGTTTGTTGGTCTACTAGTAGCTGTTTTGGTCATTGATTGTTAATCAGTTATACGTGAGTTTGGTAGCACTTTGGATGAAGGGGCATACATAACATGGTATTAACTGGGTAAGTACCAATGGTTTCTGGTATTGCATGGTAACTAGTGGTGGAATAATCATGTTGGAGCAGGAAACAGTTGTAATTACAATGGTTATTACAATGCAACTACATGGGTATTAATGGCCTAATGTGCTGCCCCATATCCCTTAGAGACGTGTGCCTCTGAAATGAACCCTGCCTTGCTGCGCGAAAATACTTTCAAGGAAATCAGGGAGCAGTCCTGTAAACACGGCACACAGGGCTGCAGCTGCCGTGACCCTCTGTCTGCAGACTCGGGTTGAGGGAATACCTACTTACATTCAGCATACTGTTACTGTGTGCTAATCCAGCAGCGTGAGGGCTTGCTGCTCGAGCCCTCCTGTGCATGCCTGCCTCTCAGTGCCCTGCGCCTGCTCTCTGCGCTCTCACTTCAGGTACAGGCTTACTGCTAGCTCTCACTCAGAGTCATTCAAGGTAACCCTGTATCAGCGAGGGACAGCAGCGCTCAGGACTCATCTCAGGAGCACAGCCGAGCACAATTCAGTAAGTAGGTAATTTTGTAGTTTAGGTTTGGTGGGGCAGAGAGTTTGTGTACAGCATTTGTTGCCACAACCTTGCCTGTTGCACAAATAAGTAGAGCACGATTAAACAGCCTGCCACCAAACATAAGTCATTGATGACATGGCCCTTAAATTAAATGAGACAGTCAACACAGCGGTTTAATGCTCTCAGATCCTAATTCAAATCCGATTTAAATCTTCAAGCCTGTAGGACAAGATTAAGTGGCATTCTTTTTTATTATATTAATTTACACAGTTTACACACACAAGCTTCAATTCCATATATATATATATATATATATATATATATATATATATATATATATATATATATATATATATATATATATATATATATATATATATATATATATATATATATATATATATATACAGATCCTTTGAACAAAAACGGGCTCATGCATAACGCATTTAGAACTAAAGGGACCTGTTGTTATTTATTGATTGTTACTTGCTTGAACTGTTTTATTCATGTGTTTGTTTTGTTATCAGTAGAAGCCACTGTTTATTACTTTCTATTAAAACAGGGTACCGGTATATATCTTGCATTCAACGGTACCCATTTGTGACAACAACAAAAAAAAGTTTATACTATGCATTTACCATAGTATACCTTGATTAATTAGTATGCTTTACCATACCTTGCTATACTTTACAATGCTTATCTCTGCTTTACTATGCTTTATTACACATTGCTATACTGTTATAAGGGAAGACTAGACTTGAAATTGCCAAGCTGTGGTTGATTTGCCTATGTTGTGAATTACTAGTATTGGACTTGGGTTCATGTTTCAAAATTCTTCTTTTTTTAGTCTAAGGCATGTTTGACCTATGATAGGGCATGAGCACGCTATTGGATAGCCATGCACTTCTGCATGTGGGATGACGGGCTGGTGCACTATATACCTATTGGCTTTTAGGGGTGATTGCCCCAGGGGAAAGGTCAGTGTTACACAAGAAAGGACCAGCTTGGTGGGGTTGGCTGGCAGTGGTGGGTTATGGGAGGTTGGGGGCAGGGTGATATCTGGGAGGGTGACTGGGGAGGGGAGGTTGGTCTTGGACACAAGGACGTTGTTTTTTAATATGCTGAATTTAATGCTGTTGGTTATTTTTATCTAATTGTAAAACTAATAAGTAAATCCTGCAAAGACGGTTTGCTGTGACTACAGAGGGTAATGGGGAGAAAACCAGAAAACTCAGCAGAATGCATTGCAATCAAAGCTGTTGCCATGCCAATCTATCTCAGTCCACACAAAGAACATATAGTCTCTTTAATAACAGTCTGCGTCCACTTGAACGTTACCAATTACCTTCTGACGTAAGATCGTAAACCCTCTTATTAGAGCCTCGAGGTCCTACACGCTTCCATTTAATACAATTAAAGATTTACTGTTCCTTCGGCTCCTTACGACTGATGTGGGCTGCAATTCAAGCTCTATATTAACCTCATACGCGTCCCAGTCCCTGTCCTTCTTTTAAAGTGGGAAACAACAAGCAAAAGGCTCAGAAATAGTGTCCCGCAGTTAGGAAAAGCATTGCAATTATCAGTGTTGTTGAAAGCGGGGGAGCCTTTCTTGTAGATAATATAGTGTGGCTCGCAGTGAATTATTTAGCCAAAAGGTTTACTGATGTGTGTGTTTTTATGTACTTATGTATTTCATGTATTTATTCTGTTGTAATGCTGAGTATGCTCTTGGAACCCAGACTGCCACGGTGTATTTTCTGTTTAGTCTCTATTAGTTAAGGTTTTGTCTCATGTTTCGAACCCTTGTAATGCCTGATGTTTTAACCAGTTTATTAATGTGGCTTGTATTACTGTATTACTGTATTATTATATTGCTGTATTACTGTGGTACTGTATTACTGCATTACTGTATTGCTGCATTACTGTAGAACTGCATTCCTTCATTCCTGTATTACTGTATTTCTAAGACCAAAGAAAGATTTCCGTTAAATTAGGTGCTCTGTATCAGACGAGATATCGTTCCCTGGGCCAGTCTCTGACAAGTGATTTATGGTGAAATTAATTATCAAATGGCTGCTGCTGCAAACACTGTGGGAGAATGCAAACAACAGTGCTGATATTAATCTCTGGATTCTGTCTTGCATGTTTTGTTGAGCACACAACTAAGCATACTATGCAAACAGCGGCTCAGCAGACCTCAACCCTACTGCTCAGGGATGTCTGTTACACGGACAGAGAACTGGAACTGTTTATCTGAAACAACTTTGAAACCTATTGCCTTCAAACTCTTTGTACTAATAAGTAAAAGATATATTTTCTGTTAAGCATGCTTGATTGTTAAGAAAACTGTTGGGATAGTATCTACCAGCTGAGAAACTGAAAGCTTGAGAATCCCCTGTCTGATTTTGATGAACTGCACATGGGAATTTGCTTGAGAATCCCCTGTCTGATTTTGATGAACTGCACATGGGAATTTGCTGTGCGATTGTGCTCACCAAGCTTAGGACTGGTGGATCATTCCCTGGCAGTGCTGGCAAGCTACTTGAAGGTGTTATGGCTCTTAAACCTCTAAATAAGCCAGAAATACCAACAGTAAGCTATTAATTTAGTATATTATTGATATCTGTAGTCCTCCTGCATTTTATTACATGCAATTATAATGGGACTCCCAACAACTCAGAGACCATAAAACCTTCAGTTTACATCCATTAGCTTTCTAGAAAATGATTACTAATGTACTGCAGCTATGGCAGCACCAATTAGATTACAGGGTGACGTCTTTTTAAACGAACTGCTGATGCGGGCTTGAAGCCAGCTTGAACCCCCTTGGTGTTTTTTAGGGCTTGCATTTAATAAAGATGAAAGCACTGTGTCAACTTTGGTTTAACCCTCATTTAGATGCTTATTAAAACCTTAAAAACAGAGATTGATCTTCAAGCCATCCCTACTTGAAGATGTAAGAAAATTGGCCAATATGATTATACTGTTAAATAAATGATTGTCAGACTGGATCAAGTGGGATCTGAGCCCAGCGTGTTTTTGTATTCGTATTTATATTTTGTACTATTATTTTAAGCCAAGCTTATTTGCGTTTCAGGGGGGCCAGAGTTGGTTCTGAATGTTACAGTGAGAAATCATCATTCATGCTCTATCTCTGCCAGTTCCATGTTAAATAGAGATGGAATATTTTTGAGAATTTAACAGAGCCTCTGGTTCAGAGCAAAGATGTAAATCAAGGACTAACTGGAACCCTTATTTTGTCTGGAGACATGCTTTTATTTCAGCTGAGAGGTCAAACTGTGCTGTTGTCTCATCTGCGGTGAGCAGCCCCTGTGAACACTAGCACTCAGAGACACAGAACTACACTGAAAAACACTTTAGATTTTGGGCTTGCACAGAACCTGCTTTTTATCTTGATTTGCATCATTTTTTTTCAATTAAGAGCACTCAATTGAGTACCCTGCTGTGTAATATAAATAAATACATAAATAACTAATTGCAACAAAAAAATATATATATATATATAATAATAATAAAAGAAGCTGGCCAAAAATAGTGATTGATGATGTAACTGCAGCCAGGAACACAGCTGGAAGCCTAAGTGCTGTGCACTAACAACTTTAATAATGACTGATAACCTGATATGACAGGAACCCTGCTCACACCAAAACAAGCTTTGAATACTGCGAGTTAGGTGATCGCTGTACTGCAATGAGGCACCCAACCCAACAAAAAAAAAAAAAATGTAATTGTATGTAAAAATAATGTGATATCTTGTAACAATTGTAAGTCGCCCTGGATAAGGGCGTCTGCTAAGAAATAAATAATAATAATAATAATAATAATAATAACAAGGGAGGGGCAGACTGGTTTTGAATGACCGAAAACCTTTCACATCTTTATCAAGGTACCGGTCTCTCTTGTGAGTCTCTCCTCCTAGAAGCAAACGATCCAGTTACCATGACAGCCACTGTCTGGGATAATTAGAGGTAGCCCGCTTAGCGGTTAGCCAGCAGTCTCAAATGACCTTCAATCAATAAAGGGCCTCATTATGAGCTGCGGGGCAGGGTTTCTGGTCTCAGGGTGTTTTTGCACAGCGTGCGCGGCGGACACTTAGCCAGCGGCTCCTTCCTCCTGTCCAGAAGTGTGAGCCCTGTCTGTGGGAGCTTCAGTCTTGGCCTCCCTGCCGCTATCGAGGAGTGTCAGCTGGTAAAGCACAGTATACGCACTAGCTGCAGGATGCGTATATACACTAAGTAATGCAAAGTGAATTGCTATTCCATTACATTAGCTACACTCTATTGCAGGCATGGGTTAACTCCAGTCCTGGAGGGTCGTTCTGCACCGAGGTTAACAGTCCTAATGAAATAGCACTGAGGAAGAAGGGAGGGGGGAAGGAGGGGAGGATTCTGAACTGGGCTTGGGGTACAGTAAGTATGGCAAGCATTCACTTTGAGCTCATGCAGCTCTTTCTCCTGAACGAAAACACAGGGAACGGCTCCCTAAATTATTCACACACACACACACACACTCTCACACACACTCACAATCACACAATCACACACACACACACACTCAGAGAATTTACATTTCGGGTCAGGAGTCAATGACATAGAAACAATAGGCACTCCTGTGTGAAAGTGTTAGACCACTTTGAGCGTTAATTAGGCATCTTAAACAACTTCTTAAACGTCTCATACATTTTTCCATGTGTGGCCATATGTTCCTTTTGTCTTACTATTTTTAAATGACTTGCACGTGTGGCCTATTAAAGTCATCAATTAAATTAGACAAGTACTAATTTGCCTATTTTGACAATTTTCCAAGGTTTTCAGTTCCAGTGGTTTGATTTCATACGCACAACAAATGCAAACTACAGAAGCAATGGGGTGTTCTAATACATGTGCACCCTGCTGAACTACAGAAGCAATGGGGTGTTCTAATACATGTGCACACTGCTGAACTACAGAAGCAATGGGGTGTTCTAATACATGTGCACACTGCTGAACTACAGAAGCAATGGGGTGTTCTAATACATGTGCACCCTGCTGAACTACAGAAGCAATGGGGTGTTCTAATACATGTGCACCCTGCTGAACTACAGAAGCAATGGGGTGTTCTAATACATGTGCACACTGCTGAACTACAGAAGCAATGGGGTGTTCTAATACATGTGCACACTGCTGAACTACAGAAGCAATGGGGTGTTCTAATACATGTGCACACTGCTGAACTACAGAAGCAATGGGGTGTTCTAATACATGTGCACACTGCTGTATGCCTGTAATGCCTGGCTTGTTGGGCACCCTGTACTGTATATAGTAGCAATATGTTCCAATGGCAAGCCCTTAGACTTTGTTTCATATCGTTGGTATTAGTGTTGGGGGGAGGGGGTGTAGTTGAAAGCCTGGAATCTGTCCTGGAGTGAATAATCCTGTAGTGTAATTCACCACACAGACTGAGGCCTCTCGGTCACGCTTCTCATTTGAGGGGCCTAGGCACTCCAGGGCAAAAACCAGACCACCAAATTCGTAGCAGATGTGAATGTTATTTTCTGCATTTGCTAACAAATTTACAGATTAAAAGTAAAAATAACAACCACGGAACCACTGGAGACCACTGGAACAACAGAAAGGGCTGCTGCTGTAAAACTGTACCTTTTCTGAGTGTGTGTCTCTCTCTCTCTCTCTCTCTCTCTCTCTCTCTCTCCCTCTTTCTCTTTCTCCATGTCCAGCTGCATTGATGTAAAGAGAATCCACAGGTTCAAAAGTCATGCTGACCTTTGCCCTTTCACACCACACTGTTGATTCGAGCCAAGGCTTGTCTGAGCTTTCTGCGTTGGTTTTGTTCATTTTTAGTTTTAGAATCGATACATGCTTCTGGACATTTTGGCATGGACTGTTCCTTCCCCATTGTGTCTAGTAGGGTGAAGGTGTGTGTATCTTAGTATTTAATGCTGAACAGAGTGTACAGTAAGACTAGGTTATACATGCTTATGGACAGCTAAATGGCTTGAATGACCCCTTCCTGTGTCTCAGTACGAGTTTGTACTGTGATTGTAGCATGGTTTCTCGGGGTATTTATTAAAACGAGCAGCAGGGGGTAAATGGGCATAGATATACAGTATAAAAGAGAACATAAAAAAACAAAAACGGACACTTGAAAGCTCATTACATTTTTCTAATTCTGCAATGTTTCCACATAATGCCTGTTGATGCAGAATCCCGTGTATGAAGTTTGGTACGTCTGCATTTCTTTCTTTAATTTTTTCCAGCTAGCCAGTCCACTCTTTTGTCCAGTCATATGGTGCACCCTCTGTTGTAATCCCAGTTACTTTCCTCTAAGGTAATTCTGCACTTTCCATGGCTTCTTGAAGTTTAAAAAAAAAGTCCTTTCCTGTGGTTGCGTTGTTTATGGCATCCACAGCACTTTTCAGAAAACCTTTTGCTGACTCCATAGCTTCTTTCATTTCCAGTAAAATCAAAATACGTTGCTTTGTGCAACGTGTCATAGTGACGTTGTATGTTATAATCTTTCATAACTGCAACCGTTGCACTGCAAATCACACATATTGCCTTGCCGTCAAAATTATTCATAGAACAAATAATCATCTGGCTAACGATTTTGGAATCTTCTCCAACTACTTTTTTGCTACTGATTTTCAATTTTACACAAAGTAAAATAAATAGTTTAACAAGCCTTCACGTCGCCATCCTAAACAAAATGATGTGTGCGTGAGCAAACAGATCCTGTGTGCTATGATTGGCTTAATGGGACTGTCACTCATACAATGCAGACAGCACATGTTGAATGCACGTGTGTTATATTAAAGAGGCGGGTTGTTTTGAAAACAATACAGTACAATGACATTTTAGAAACTAATAGACGGGCCCGAATGCATTAAAGGAGAAAGGGAAAAGGTCACCTCCACCTTCACAATAAGCTGCTGACCAAAAGATACGCCTGGACAGCTGGGGCTTTTGATATCACGGTGGTCACGGGTAAGTCTCTGACATTATCATGCACGTTAAATTATGCACGGTATGGTCTGTAAATTAGCCAAATACTGTGCACGTAAATAAATGTGTTCTCTGTTAGTAAATGGGGCAGTAAATTCAGATTTATCGCGCATGTTAGGCTCACTACTTTACATGCGCACTAACTCCAAATTTAGTGCCTTTTCGTAAATGAGGCCCTAAAGCTGCAGTAAATAGCATTAGTCCTTTATGAGCCTAACCCAATAGGATTGACCTACTATACAGCCAACACCTGCAGGGATTACACTAATGACCGTCCAGAAAACAACCACTAAGCTCATTACCGGTGATCAGTCCTGTATCATGATGCCCTGCAGCGCACATACGTGACAGGATCACTCAGTTTTTGTAAGAAAACATTAGTGTGTATATGGTACTAACTATTCACGTGTGGAGGAATGGGTTAGAATCTGGTCTCAGTGGTGCAATTGGTGTTTGACATGTTCTCCTGTTGCCCGGAGTGCAGCATACTGTACCTTTCTGTACCTTTTAAACTCAGAACAAAAAAGCTTGCATGCTCTTCAGTTACTTTTCTGTATTTTAGAAATGCCAAAAAAAAGTAGAGAACACGTAACAGTCATTTGAATTTCCCAAAGGAATGAGAGAGAGAGAGAGAGAGAGAGAGAGAGAGAGTTAGGAGACGGGTTGTCCTTTTAATGCATCATCAGATTTTATTCAATCCAAACGTCCAAACATATTCCTTCCGTGCTGAAATAATAGCCTGTGTGCTTCAGCCTGACAGCTCTGGGCCTGGTTTTGCATGCCATGGTTCATGAAGCACAGCCCCGTTGGTTTGCATGTCTGCTGCCTGCCCTCAGCCTGCACGGCAGCTTTGAGCTCAGTGCACTTGCAGCAACTTTCTCACGCTATTCTGCTCCCTAATTACAGTGTGGCTTTTCACTCTGCAGATCGGGACAACCTTGTCTTGCAGGAAAGGAGGTGTTGAAGCACAGGGAGTGACGAGCTTGTAGCTTTCTCAGTCTGAAGCACTGTGTCTGTCTTTAGTGGTGTGACCCCTGCACTCAATCAACTGCTTCAAAGTTCTGGTGGGGTGGGAGTGACGGTCTTGTCTTGATACCATAAAACTTGACAGTCATAAAAGCTACATGGGAGTCTAAGTCTAAATTATAACTTAGAGATCAGAGAATTACATAAAGAATATAGAACTGGAGCTCTTGGATGGAATGGTAATGCAAAGCTTCCCTCGTTGTAAAAGCTTGTTTTCTAAAATATGTATATATTTTTATTTAATCTTTAAGCATTTCTTTGTGTGAGCTTTGTCTTTCTGTCACCAGGCTGCAGAAGTGACCCTGTGTATGTATTTGTTTGTTTATTCCTTTCTGTTACCTACATCACCGAGCGTTTTTGTTGACTTCAGGAGTCAGCATTTTCTCGTACCTCATTAAGGTATAGAATTGCTGTCTGTAACCAGTCACTGTGTTTTGTTTTATTTGTTATTTGCTTGTCAGTAATTTAGGTTGCTGGTTTTACATTTTAGTGCCATATTTGTCCTTGCTTTAAGCTTGTTTTGTTTCAGCCTTTTCCAATCAGGATTGTGACGTAATTTGCTTATCAAGAAAACCCTGGGTGCAAGATCTCTGAAGCAGTGACACACAGACTCCTTTCCTAACCCTGGGTGCAAGGTCTCTGAAGCAGTGACACAGACTCCTTTCCAAAACCCTCTTTAATGCTACAATGTATCTAATAGCTGAGTGCTTTGAATTCTGAATGGACACTGCAGGATTCCTAGAAGACAATGCAACAACTGTGACTAGCACACACAGTGTCAGAGTCACCCCGGAAACTGTTCAACCAAAGCACCAAACACTGTACAGTGCTGGGGTTAAAGTTCACGGAGCAGTCAGTGTTGCTTCCCAGATCCCAGGCTTGAACAGCAAGTGAGAGATTTAGGAGCCAGGATAGGGATCCAAGGATGTAAGTCACTCCACAGCTGAGCTGGCTTATCACAGGTAATAAAAATGAGATTACAAAAGCCAGCTCTGTGTGTGTTGCATGTGAGATGGGATGACCACAGAGGAATAATGCTGCTCTATAATAAATTTGAATGAGCCGGATTACTTTAAAATGCCTCTATTATCTTAAACTGGAGGGGATGTGAGTAACTTTCAGTGCAGCATCGTATCCCAGACACAGTAATAATAAATAACAGTCACATCCTCTCATTGTAGCCAGAGGCTCTGTACTAGCCAGGGACTGCAAAAGCAGACAAGAGGGTATTCTTAAACACAGGCTCCTGTTACCAAAATTATACAGATTCAAATGCAGGGTCTTTGTGTCTGATTTACACTGGCTTGCCATTTCCTGAACTCAAGAAATGAAAGTCTCATTATTTACTTTTTCCAAGGAACTGACTTCTTCCTGAATAACGTGTCTATACTTAACACACAGATATCTAGGAAATACTGTCTTTGCTAAAACGTTCCAGCGATGGAAAGTGGCAGCCACAAAATTTACTGCTGAAGTGGAAAACACAGAAATGTTCACTGTGTTCATGAAGTGTCCGCCTGCTTAGGAAATACCTTGTGCCTTATTATTATTATTATTATTATTATTATTATTATTGTTGTATTTTTTTTTCACGGTTATCACAGATTTCACTATTTTTGTGAAATGTACCCAGTGCCGTGTAATATGCAGTGGTACGTTAATGATCCTTTTCAGACAGCCCATCTCTTTGGATAAGGGTTAACAGCTGTCAGATACTGGTACTGTAGGGTGCTTGGCTGAACCGTCGTGTCATAATTCTGGGATGATGCCCTGGTTGTCAAAATACGTTATTATACATTGCTCTACGGTTACATTTAACTGCTCAATTCCAGGAGAATCTGACAAGGTTATAAAAGCCTTCGAGATTCATATTGCAGTTTCTCTTGGGCATCGCACTGATTTGGTGGGCGCTAATTTGTTATCGCCATTAAGGACAGAAGATGACACTGTCAGAGCATAACAACCTGGCGGGTCAGAGGTCAAAGCCATTGCAACATGGCTTCCTGGGTATCGCCCAAGGTCACTCTGTTCTACAGCAATGCGACTAGCTGAAGATGGATTAGTAACCACAGCACTCATTAAAATGACCATGTGTCATGTCTGTTGGCTTTGATAGCTAACTGGAGTGTCCCAGATAACATTAAGGGCTACAGAGCTGTTTAAGCGTAATGCTCAGGATTCATTATCCTGTCCTGGTAAAGTGTTTTTTTTTTGTTTGTTTTTTTTTTAATCTACATCAGTCAAGTAGAACATCGCTCAGTCTGAAGAAAACCCATCAAAGCACTGAAGTTCAGATGGAATCGGCTACTGCAGCCTGGACACGGCTATTGTCTTGTTTCAAACAGGAGAGCAAATTCATCATGGCTTATAACAGTGGTTTCAGATCACAAAAACATGGATTCTTTTGTCACAAGCTGCAATATGAGATTGCCTGTACAACTAGATTGTAGTCCTATTGAAATAATTACGCCAACAGTTTTCTATGTGGCAATGCATTAAAAAGTCAGTAGTGTTCAGAAAAAAAGATGCATGTGCCAGGTTTTTGTTTTTTTTACTTTGCTTTAAGGATTGTTAAAAATAGTTTCAGTTTTTTTATTTTTTTTATTTCTGGCTCCCATTCCACTAGAATTACAGGACGGCTGACATCTGTGTCTGAGTGATATAGGCACGAGTAGAAGTGAGTGGCGAATGCAGATATAACCCAAACACACAGGCTTGCAGTTTATAACTATATTGCTGTATGTACTGCTTCATTATTAATATACAGTACATGTTCACAATCCATCTTCATTCACTTTCCAGTAATGACCTACCTTCATTTAGTCTGTTTTAAATGGACTTCGCAGTTCAATAGAATTCCCAGAGGTGCTTCAGATATGATTTTTTAAAGAAGCGATGTCGACCGTGCTGATATGGAGAACACAGCACATTAGCTCAAAGTGGTACGACTGGGGTCATAAAACTGTGTTTCTCCATGGTGTGTCTGGGAATACAGCTGGTGAAACATGCACTGTGATTGGCTGAAAGATCATCTGCAGTCTATATTGTAAAGTTCTAATGTGATTATATGCTGGTGTCCAGTACTGCTGTTTTTGAGAATCTCTACTGACGCTGAATTTAGTTGGTTGTGTTTCGAATATCATTCAGTACCTCTGTGATACTGTAAGAATAGTTCAAAATAAAACAGAAGTGAATGGCCATTGTGATGGTAATAAACCTGCCTTTCACCCCCATCCCCCTCCCCCCCGTGTATAGAAAGCAATGAAAAAGATGAATGTCACGAATTGGGTATCAGAAGTTCAGACCATTTTTTAAAAGGTCATTACGAAAGCAGGATAAATGGATGACCTGAAGGTATTTTTTCTGCTATCTCTCCACGCTGTTTTGTGACAGCATTGCAATTGCGTTCAGGCCATCCTTTATCGTCGTTACACCTCATCCAGGAGATTGCTGGAGGGCAGTGATACACTGGAGCAAAAAAAATAAATAGAAACCATGGACATGAAAACAAATGGAGCTGTGGAGCTTCTGGAGAGAAAGAAAGAAGGAAAGAAGGAAATAAAGAAGGACTTCTTCATTGAGGCAGAGGGCTTCCTGTGCAGAATACTAAGAAAGAGAAACTGTCCAGTTTCATGATGGGGGGAGGTGGCACGCTTACTCTGAGATTGCCTAAGGGGGTCGGAGGTCAAAGCCATTGAGATCTGTCTTGCTCTGTGGCTGCTGCGGTCAAGCCTGCTCGGCACGGATGAGGCATCAACCTGAGGATGGATTCTTACTGCCGTTAAAAAAAAAAAAAAAACCTTTGTAGAAGGTCAAAAAAGCAATTTTATAATTTGACTCAAGGGTTAGAGGCCTTATTGGTGCTGTAGTTATTCTAGGATTTACCAGCATCCGTGTCTGCTGATGTGTCATGGAAATAAATTCAATGTTATCTGGTGCTTGGGTTTTACCCTGAAATGAAATGTATGGGATTTTTCTGGCTCTTCATAGATGACAAGGCTCAAGGCTTGACTGACCAATGTTTTGTAATGCCTGTCGTAGTTTGTAATAAGAGATGCTTGCATGTTGCAATAACCGTAGCACTTTATATGGCAAATGAAAAGGCGATTTAAATGAAGTGAGATTTGTTACTATAGCTTCACAGTGCAGCCAAACTTCCATTACCTCTGGTTGTGCCAGTGTACTGCAGCTCACTGCGCATGTGGTTCATATTGACTCAGACTTTAACCAACATTGGCACAAGGCCATACGTCATCCTGGAGCTGTGGTCTTCAGCTTAATGCTGGGCGTGTGGGTCTTCAGTGTGACTAAGTCGCACTGACAGTTCTTCCATGCCGCTTAATTGGATTTAATAAGTAGCTGGGGTTGAAGAGCTTTTTTTCCTCTGATATCGCTATAACAGTCAATATCAAGGCAATTTTGTAAATTATTATTCATATTATTGATTTTGCGTCAACAGCCTGAATGGTTCTGTTGAAGTCGTTTTTAGCGTCATTTGATCAAAAAACGTTGTGGTTTGAGCCCCAGTTGCCTGGGTTTAATCGAATCAAACCACATATCCCGGCAATAAAAAAGCATTTAAGTGTTTACAGGGTCTGTGAAGCCAGCCCAAGGATTTACATTATTGACCCTGTATCTTCATTGTGAGTGTGAGCGTGTGTCTGATTGGGGGGATTACTGGGGCTATTGTAGAGAAAATGGTGCTGTCCATCAAACTGCTAAAGCCAGGATATTGCCTGGAACATGGGCCAGGGATTGCAAGGTTAAATGTCAAAGTGCAACCAGGGTTTACCTTGGCATTCTTAACCGAAAATGCAGTATTTTTTTTAAATCCGTGAAATCTTAAAGGCACAGCATTAGTGCTCCTGGGGAAAAAAGAAACCCTTGATGGTGCCAGTCTTTTGCATACAATTTGCACATCTTCTGCTGGGGAGAATTTTTAAATATATCTTCCCATATAAAAACAACTGCAGCTGCACTGCTGTGAAGGGCATTGCCCAAACAAAGTGTTCACATTAACATTACACTTCAGTAACATTGCTGCTGTGATGACCCCAAACTGAAGTTTGCAGTGATTTTAATTCATGAATAAATTAACAGCTACTTAGTTGTAACACACCTGCTATTGTGCAGTATTCCCCAAACAGTCTCGGTAGAAGAATTCAGAGTCTGTTCTAGACCTTCTAGAACCGGGTTACCCAGTTCCTGGAGAGGGTTACTTTCACCATTTTTGCCCCTAAAGCACTATGGTACGAACTAATGCATGCGTGTTTGTGGCTGTAGGTTGAAATAATCAAGTTATAAGGTCGTTGCAGGTCATGGCCAGAGCAGGGGAGAAGGGAAGGGAATGCAAGCCAGCTGACCGCACACATTTCTGTGTGTTCTGCTTTCACATTTTTTAAATGGTCAGTTTGAGAAATAAACTTTGTTCAACAGCTGGCCCTGCTTTAGCACAAAGCTCACCGCTACACACTGTTTTACGTAATGGTAATGTTGCTCTTAAACTAATGTGGCTGATTCTTTGGCTGAAGAGATATTATCAGGTCATCATCTAACCATGGAATCTTGTGCAATTAAATCACTTAAACTCCTGACGGTAAACAATGTAACAAAATCTACTGGGATGCAAGACACAAGAGACGAAAAAAATCTATTTGTGTTGACTCAAAACTTTATTTCGGCACTCTACGATTTGACTGAAAGATAGCATTGGTTTATTGATATGGTAACCTTTTCATGTCCTTGTTTGTTTAATTCTTGCTCTTTTTGCTGCATTACAGCCCTTCATTGATTACGTTAAGTTTTCAGGGCATCTTGTTAATGGCACGTGTGCAAGACACAAACCTTAAGTGTATTTTTATTTGTTGCTGTTCTTGTTCTACATTTGCTAAACAACTGTTCATTTTAAGCTACTTTTTTTACACAGCAGTATTCACACGTTTGGTCACCATCACAACTGTTGTAAGAAACTGGGGTACATGTATTCTGCTGGTGTTGATATACCTGATGAAGACACGTTAGTGTCGAAACGAGTTGTTTGTTTTACAACTATGTCCTTTTTTTAAATCAATAAAGAGATTTTGATGAAGGATATAAACGAGCGGGAGTCAAGTATTTAAACCTCTTTGAAGCAAAATGATGAATTTAATTTGGTAAGCCATTTAAATATAGTTTGGCTGAAACAAATTTGAACGCTTGCATTGCCGTAGAGACTCTACTTTAATTGTGTGTGTGTGTGTGTATGTATGTATGTATGTATGTATATATATATATATATATATATATATATATATATATACAAAAACAACACCGTTTCAATGAGACATTAAAACTCTCAGGGAATCAAGTAAGTTGATTTTAAGGGATGTAAGTGTCAGTATTATCTACCTGCTTATCTTCAATACAAGTTCTTCCCAAATAAAGATTTTCTTAGCAGAGCACTATGTTGCATAGCTGAAGAACCACTTTAGCATCCCGCTGTTATACAGGAAACCATGCTAGACGTCACTTATACAGCTGAGATAACCTGTGGGAGGTGGAGGTGAAGTCTCTGTGCAGTGAGTATAAATTGTGGGTCTGGCAACAAAGGTCCCTTCCCCTCTTCTCTGTAAATAATGACACCATTGCTGAGGAAATGGTGCTGTGTGTCTGAGTGATAAACCTAATAAATTCATAGCAGCGTGGAGTGGAGCATTGAGTGGAAAAGAAGCACTACCCTTTTATATGAGCAGAATGTTCCTAATTCTCAACAGCAGTCTGCTCTGCAGTCTTTGCGCTGCCTTTCTTCTCCGTGCAGCCTGATGATCCTTGTCTGGAGTTTATTTTAGGTGTGGATGCAGTCCAATGCAAAATCAAGCAAATGGAGGTAGGCTTTAGTAGAGCACTGCTGTTATTTGCATCTCAACAGACCATGAGACATCAAATATCATCGCACTGCATTGATCATGAAAGAACTTCTTGCTCAGATGCTCATTTTTCACATGGTAATGCAATGACTCAGATACATTACTCTTATGAGATTATATATATATATATATATATATATATATGTGTGTGTGTGTGTGTGTGTGTGTGTGCAAAGTGACACCTTACCTGCATAACATAGCTGCTCAAATCAAGAAATGCATTGAATTTCAAGTTCTCTACGCCATATACATTGGTGAGCCCTGGGCAAAACATATTTTGGTACGGCTGCAGAATTACACAGTATGAAATCAAGTGGAAAAACACAGGGATAACATCTAAAAAGATTCTACTTTCAAATTGAAGGGTGATTAATTGAAATGACCATAGGACTACCGGCTATGTATACAAGTTGGAAGATTGCGCTGAATAACTCTTTCACAGTACAATGTGCATTTTTATATTTACACTTTGAATTTATCCTTGCATACATTCAAGCATCATAATGGCCAGGCCAATGCCACTGTTCCAAGTTATGCAGTGCTTCTCATCGTGGGCTGGGAAAATATTTATTTTCTATACATTGCACTTGTTATATCAGCATAATACTACATGAATGTACTGGGAGTGCTGCTACATATTTCACTTCTGAAGATAGATGGCTTTCGTGGGCCTGTGAGTTATTCGGACCCCTAATGCATGCAAGGACTACAGTTCAGTAGATCAGAACAAACACCCAATGCTAGTTACTATATTGGATGATCATGTATGGGACAAACCCACTCGGGTTGAGGGCCGATCGCCTGGCTGGTTAAACAAGGTGATAGACCCCCTGTGTGGTTGACCATGGGGTCATTGAAGCAAGATGGTGATTGGGGGAGGTGGAGGGATGAGAGTGGGGTAAGTGACGTCCCGAACTGAAGTTCCTGAAGTTAGAAGTACTCCAGGACCCTATCTTTGTAATTCATCTGTATTTTCAGCCCTTTGTTTACACTGTTACTAATACAGTAGTGTATCAGTAAAACAAAGGTCAGCAGTAATCGCTGCAGCACACAATAGCCTTCAAGTTTGGGACATGAGTTTGTCAGCAACTCTGTTGATTCTTGAACTCGAGAGCGATCTAGCATGCTGTCTCATGCCTTCCTGCATTTCAAACGGGCTGCACGCCATTTCTGAAGCAGACTGTTTTCTTCAGGATTTATTTTTTTTATTGGATTGAGTTCAGTTTTGTACTCATGAAACTATGGTAGACTATTACTAAAGATAACACCAAAACTCTTGCACAGTTGCATGAATAACAAAGTGTGTTTTATTATTAAAAGCAGTCTTTGTTTTACAAACCACCATTTTGTTCATAATTTACATAGCTACAAGCTAAACTATATATTAAAACAATCAGCCTTTTAGTAAATTGTTGAGAAACTTTATCCCTAGTTAAGTAGTATATATACTCCTTTTATATAAAAAAAAAACTGAACATGATATTGTATTGTTATTCATTATTTAATATTTGCTTTGACCATCAAATACAGTGGATAGAAATGGCTTGTCGTGATGTGAAAAGTATTAATGGTGCTCCTCAGAGAACCATCTCTCTCTTCTTGTGGAAACCCGGAATGAAATAATGACAGGCTGGCTGGGAGTTTCCATTATTGAGGCTTCTTTTGTATCCTTGTGTGTGAGGACAAGTTCCCAGACCCAGCTATTTCTGCTTCAAAGTGAAGTTTATTGCTACCAAAGCTTTTCCAAACATACTGGCTGTAATCAAGCACTGGAAAGTGACTCAGCCAGGCAGCCTCCCTTCCCAGCGTCCCATTTCACTTTTAACACAAGACCTCTACTATCTGATACTCAAGCCTGGACAGATATTTTAAAGCCACTGTGTGTACAATGAGTTTTGTTGGTCAGTGGGGCTGCAGTTGTTTATTTGTGTTTTTTCACCTGGATGTATGGACTGGGAATGCTGAAGCAGCAGTAGATGTGTTCTGAACGGCCTTGTATCCCTGGTAAATAACTCCTGCCTTAAATGGTGTTGAATTGGGCATGACAGACCTCAGATTGACAGGTCCACAGCGGGGGCTCTCAGAAGGGATGTCAGCCTGAAACCGCTGCCCTGGGCATAGCTGTCCAGGGGCTTAAGAGGAAAGGTGTCAGGGGGTCCATTCAGCCTCCTTTAAACTAGTCAGGCAACCCCTGCTGTTAAAGCCCATTGAAACGGCACCATGACTAGTGTTGCAGAGCTCCCTGCACTGTACCAGCAGGGAGGTGAAAGGATAACAGAGCTTCCCTTATCAACTGCAGTCTAGCGCTTTTGTTGAGGCCTTTGAGTTATTCCTTTGCTAAAAAGCAGATTTCTCCCACCTCTGCTGTACTGTAAATAAAATGCAGTTTCAGGTAACACTTTCCATTGTGTCACTAATTACTGTGTATTTACATAGTAGTTACGTAGTAAATATATGTGTACTGACACATCATTACAATGTTAGCATGCATAGTTACAATTTACTCTGCACATTAACCCTTCTGTGTTCCATTGCTTGTTCCTTTGTGTGCTAGATTTCCTGTGGGCCCAGTCAGAGGGTTTAATCCTTTTGAGTTTCCAGAGCATGGGCCTGGCTGGCTGCAGAAGACAGACGGGAGTGAAGCTGAGTGCAAAAGATTGTGCTCCTGACCGGTTTAGCTTGTGATTCAGGAGCTGGTATTAACACTGTGTGTGTGTGTGTGTGTGTGTGTGTGTGTGTGTGTGTGTGTGTGTGTGTGTGTGTGCACTATTTAGTGCTGCACAAACCCGATTTATTCACATTGAGATCTCCACAGAAATCAGGTCCGGACAAATCTACAGTCTGTCAGACCATTATAAAAGTTAGCCACAGTATTTTTGCAGTTTTGCCGTGCTTTTTACATAGTTATAGTATGCATTTACCCCAGTTTGCCATGTTTTTTGTATATGCTTTGTCATACCTTGCTGGGCTTGTTTTTACTGTGCTGTATTACACTTTGCTATGCTTTTACTGTGGGGAAACTTTTCTAAGGGGAGTTAGAGTACACCTGCTTCATACGTATTTAAGAAAAGCGTTAATTTATTCTGTCTACTTGCAAGTTGAGTGTTCATTGTTAATGTAATACAAGTAGAACAAGGGAAATAAAACAGCAGGAAAGGATGAGAAGCTGAAAGAAGACTTTTTTTTCTCTTCTTGGTCAGAATTGAGATCAGCTGACAGCACGAAATGTGCCAGGAATTCCTCGTTATCCAATCCCTGCGCCCGCTGCAGATTACTATCACCATTTATTTATCAGTGGCCTGCATGGTTCGGGGAAAAAACGCCAGCAGACAGGATGAGAGCCTTCCTGGTGCTCATTTGTGCATGAGCGTTAAACGCACTGTGACACCCGGAGTGGGTTCACTTCAGGCCGTCTCTCAAATCCTGTCCAATTAAACCTGATTGCTTTGAATCTGGTTAGAATCTTTATCGTGGCTAACACCAGAATAGTGCTGCAAACTGAGAAACTGGGTTACAGCAGTATTTTACAGCCACTCTACGACAATCAGATCCCAATGTTATAGTATTGAGACCACAGACATCAAATTATTCAGAAATAAAAGTTTTAGTACATTTCCCCATCGTTGAAAAAGAAGGGGGGCATGCCCCCTGTGTCCCCCCGTGTAAATGACGCCAATGATTATCATATCAATCCTCAGATGACAGCAGTTTAGTACAGAAAGCAATATCGCAGTTCAGATAGGGGATCTCTGCGTCATCGAATTGGCAAAGTTCACCTCCTCATACACTATGTTTAAAAACAAAGGATCGCTTGAGTAATTCCCCTGGTGAGTGGCTGTACAGATCCAGTGCAGAGGGGCCGTAGGACAGCGCACACTGAGTCTGACTCATCCAGAGTAGCATCTGGTAAAACATATCAGCCGCTCGTAAAGCTGGATTACTGTAAAGAGATCTAGCTTTATTAATCCAATCAGGGCTGCCTAAAGCTTGAATCCCGGAAGGGGCTGTGACATCATCAGTATAAGGTGATTAGCAGAGAGAGATGGTTAATGTGATAACTTCTATCCGTCTTACACCTATTGAAAGTATAGACTTCTGTTGTACAATGGGATTTGTTCCTAGGGAGATTTGTTCCTTGGCCCAGCAGAGAAGGAGGATCAGCAGATTGTTTATAGGAGTAATCAAGGAGGTTGAATGATCTGGTGGCAGGAAGGTTTAGCTGGAGAAAGTCTGAGGTCAAACATGTCCGGTGGCTAGCAGAACGGCACGTATTATGACAAAGACGGCGTCCAAACTCTGATGCAAGCTGAACGGGCTGCAAACAGCAGCACTCATTTCAGATGCTTTCTTTATTTATTTCTTTGAAGAAGAAGAAACCCGTGACTTTACATTAGTTTTAGTGCAATGCACGGCTGTCTGTTTAACAAACAAACTCAACCAGCTTTTCACGGCCACTCAGACAGCACACAGTGAACTGAAGCAAGCCAGCTGCTTTTTGGCCATCTTCCAGTGTTCATCCAGAAAGCTGTCTCCCACAGCAGTGAGGAATCCCTGCTTCTGACTCCTCCATTGCTTGTGTCTGTTAGGAAGTTGCAAACAGAAAGAAAACTCATGTCACCAATGTGTTCAATAATATCTTAAGGTGCGAGGGGTATCAACAGAAAGCCTGTGCACTGATCGGCAGAAAGAATTGTACTTCTTGCAGTGGTGAAATATTTGAAGCCAATTACTCCTTTTTGTTTTTCATGAGCTACTTATTATGGCATGATCTTGACATAACACTTTTTCCTCAATGTCCTCAATGAGCCACCGTAGGTACCAATGCAACATGCATACAGTGTATACAATATACTGTACAAGATCAGAGGGGTATCTGACTGTTGAAAATACTAGGAGGAAATAACGTTTGTTGACTTCAGTGTCATTGAATTACCTCAGAAATTACCTTAGAAAGAAAGAAAGAAAGAGGGGAGTGTTGTTTCCACAGTCAAATTACCTTAGAAAGAAAGAAAGAAAGAAAGAAAGAAAGAAAGAAAGAAAGAAAGAGAGAGAGGAGTGTTGTTTCCACGGTCATGGAAACACTCATTTGATTTTTTTTTCCTTCTTAAATGAACATCTACAGATCACAAGGAAATCACACCACATCTATTACGCCTTGCAGGTTTAGTCTGTTGAAGTCTGTTATAGCAACACTGTTTGACTGGTTTCCAATGAAAAGATTACAGGAGTCTATCATGTGGCCTTGTGACGTACTGTAACTCTGAAAGAAATGGCTGTCACTGATTACACTGAAACCGTGTATTGAAAAACGTGTGTCGTTTGCGAAACCATAGCCATCAATGTTGTTGTTTACGAAAAAAAAGCAATCAATGTTGATCATTTTTGTGTATTGATAATGAAGACGAAGTGGTTAAGGATATTTATTTTTACCCAGCTGAATTAGAACACATAGGTTTTTTTTTTTTTTCATCGTACTTGGCAACATTTTATTAAACGTTTACAAATGAATACAAAAAATGGCTTTGACTTTGTGAACTACAGTAATCCGTCACATATCTGACTGTGGTGGGACCAGAGTACGGGCGGATATGTCAAAAGACAGATACATGAATCCTGTTTTAAATACCATGATACACAGCTGTAACAATTACTATATTAACACAATTATTGTTTTGAGATTGTATTAGGGAGCTCACCTAAATCCCTTGTTTAGAAAGATACAGGGTATTAATGCTTGTGACAGAGTAGCCGTCTGCCGGGTGGGTGCGTGCATTCGCTGCTGAGTGACAGGCAGGAGATCGAGACAGAGGTTGAAGCTGATACACCCCGCAGGCGAACAGGATTTATTTACATATCAACACACTGAACAGCTCACGTGACACCACCAGCAATGGTTGTGCATGGAGCCCATACAACGCAGAGTACGAAAATTTTGGTAGATCTACAATCTGTAAACTCATCTCTGTTCAATAATAAACTAACGTTGCTGAAGAGGTTGATCATGGCGGATAAACAGTTAGGCCGGAAATGTGACGGGCGGAAACACGACGGATTACTGGAGACCGATTACGCTGAAACAATGAATTGAAAAAAAACAGGTATCCTTTGTGAAAAAATTACAATAAATTATAATAATCTGATATTTACTGATATTTAATTAAAACAAATACAGATTTTAAGTGTTTTACAAATAAAAACTTATTTGCAGAATCCATAAATGCCAAATGAACCCAAATGAACAGCCTTCCTGCCTTCTATAACATGCCCTACATTGTAAAGGTCAGTGTTACTGGTCTCAATGTTGGCAGGTTAGGAGTTATGCTCACGGGTTCTCTGTCTTGACAAGACCCAGCCTGTGTTCATTTAACTTTCTGCCCTGAGCCTTTCTGAGACAGTAAGAAAATAAAAATGCAAAGAAAATAATGTGTGCATTCACTAATGCAGCACTTTGTGCACATTCTGGAAAATGCACAGCAGGATCACCTAGGCAGTATGCAAGCTCAGCATTTGGATTACACTTTGTGCACATTCTTGAAGATGCTCACCTAGGCAGTATGCAAGCTCAGCATTTGGATTACACTTTGTGCACATTCTCGAAGATGCTCACCTTGGCAGTATGCAAGCTCAGCACTTGGATTACAGATTGTCGTGCATTAAACGTCACTGATGCCCGCTGCCACCAGGATTGCAAGCACCCACCAAATACAGAGGAACATGCTATGCAGCCGGCTAGCTGGTGTGACTGCTCCTCAGTATCAGATGCTTGTGAGTTCCAGGTGTAGCTGCAATCCTGAAAACAGTGTCCTGAATAGAGAGGCTGAAAGGGAAGCCATACAGACACTGCAGCTGGGTAACAGGAGAGGATGATCCTCTCTGACCTCACCTCAGGGACCTGTTGGCTGGACAAACTGTTTTGTGAAGTCATTATTATTATTATTATTATTAAAACATTTCTAATACATATTTGTATTACATTTTTTTTAAATAACATACGTACAATCTTATAATACAAACCTATTCTGAAATATGTAACTTTAGCATTCATACATGTATAAATCTAAACCCACAACCCATGCCCATTCCTTCAGTGATGATTATTACATAGTAGGAATAACATGATAACCAGTGTTACAACATTTTTAAAGTCACCGTCGTGAGCCGGCAGCAGTGTATATCATACATCTATTTTTGTTATTTATTTAAAAACAAGCTTCACATTTTAAGGAAGTAATTGAATCACTGTGTGCCTTGCTTTGTAAATATCAGAAATGTATCATGAATAACTTGCATTTTAGACCAGTTGTTCTTTTGAGGACAATCCGTTCAGGTAGTTGTTAATTAATAACAGCTCTGTTCTCATTAGCGATTCAGTGATTCAAAATGAAAACATATGTTCATTTTAATGAGCAGCCCTGTTGTGACAGTGGTCAAGATTAGCCCTCTGACTTTTTCTCTTTGCAGATGCAGATTTCGAAACTGTCATTTACTCCAAATCGTCACTTGCACATTTTGTACTAAAAATAAAAAAAACACCAAATGAAGTTTATAAACGTGTGTTCAGGGGGAAGGAGTGCCCCCGGCACACATTAACTCATCCGATTCTGGATTCTTCAGAGCGCTGAGTGTTTCAATGCTTTAACGTTATTCAAGAGTAACCCATACTTCACTCATAAAGCTGTTGAATATCCTACTGAAAACAGCTCAAACTGGCTACGAAGATGTCTGTCTGTACGAACAGCATTCAGTTGCTTCTGACAACGACAGGTCTTTGTTTTGGTGTTTGTTTGGCTTGTTGCTGGTGTCTGAGCCAGGACAAAAGTGTGTTTTTTCATTAAGTGAATCCAAACAAATAAATACTGCTGCCTAGTTGACAGTGTCAATATCACAACCCCACTATTACAGTTAGCTATAATGGTTACCTTAATGAAGGGGGAAGGAGGAAGGGGGGAGGGGGGTTACAATAACTGTCAATGTACAGGTGGAACCTGTTTAAAATCTCTACGTCAGTCCAGCATGCTTTATAATAAGATGCAATGGTTTAGCTAAGAAAAGCCTGATGTATCCCGTCAGGAATACCTTACATATATAATCATGTTAATGTGAGATTATGTACTGTGTGGAGGATTGTGCTTGTATTAGAAATCTACCAAGGATTTAATATAGTCTTTAATCACTTTTACTGTCTCAGCTTCCGTTTGGATTTATCTTCAGCTTTGTTTTAGCATCTTGAATAATGTGGGTTACCCTATTGCAGCATGAAGCTTGATGTATTCATCCGGAGAAAAGCGCAGCATAGTTACAGACAACTCAATGCCTATCCATGAATATGGGTTTCACCTCATTAAAAATTGACGACACAGATTTCTCTAAATATTCTCCTAGGCATAATAGCAAGCATGAGTTACAAGGCCTCCCTGTGGAGGGGAGTGTATATGTTTTTGTAAATAAACCACCGTCAGCCATGTTTTGAGATTGTTACTTCTGTTTGCTCCTGAATGATAAAGACCAAGCTTTCTTAGGCTTTGACTTCATACTCGGTACACAGCTGTATTCTATGATTCTCTGCGTCAAGTTCGATCGTGGGTAACGTCCATGAAAAAATTAATCCCTTGTTGGAAATGCCGTGGGTCCCCATTTTTTTTTTTTTTTTTTGTTAAGAAAAATACATTTTATTTTCCATAACTCTCTATGGGGGGAAACACCAAAATGCATACCAAATTCATATTTCATGAATACCAAATTCAATTGAATCCATCAACACAGACAGTCTTTCTCAGCTCATCCTGAGTGAAAGGCCCTGCAGTATACAGTGCGTGTGCTGTAGGGCAGGACTTGACTACTTTTGGATCATCAGTAGTAAACCCCCCTCACGTAATGTGTTCTGAATATAAAGAACTTGTGTTTATAGGCGTGTTACTTAGTGTTCTGTACCTGGCGCCACGTAGCACTCCAGACTGTTAAAACCTATTTGAATGCTACCCAAATGAAGCAGGGAAACATGCAAATGAGGGCAATAACTTTTTCTTCTAGGCAGACCTAGATCCAGAGATAAGGAAGGGGTAGGGAGTGCTTTGAATTGTAAAGCAAGCTTCAGCACACAGCCTGGGGTTTAGAGCTAGCGTTCACACTAGTGAACAAACAAAGTTGGGTTTTAGTGCAGAAGGTGGTGTTCTTTAAACAAAAGTAGTATGCTTTTTGTTATGCAAATAGAATTATATTTCTTTATTTCTTAATTTTGTTTAATTGATTCAGTTGGAGACTGATCTTCCAAAAGCACAGCGTGCTCATCAGTACGAGATTTAGGGACATAGGGCTTTAATTAACTCCTATTTTTGGAAAGAGGTAAAATTACAA
This sequence comes from Acipenser oxyrinchus oxyrinchus, assembly GCA_030684275.1. NCBI lineage: Eukaryota > Metazoa > Chordata > Actinopteri > Acipenseriformes > Acipenseridae > Acipenser > Acipenser oxyrinchus. The sequence continues at coordinate 34,206,689 of CM060260.1, forward strand.
AACTAAAACCAAACAGTTACTTTATATATGTCAAGCTCTGTTGAGCATTCTCTGTGTTTATTTGTATCTCATGTTGTAACATTAACATGATTTTAATTCAAGAATAGAGGAAACCCTTTGAGAACAAGGCTTCGCTCTCCAGTAGCTACTCTGTGCACAGGAGTATTTAAACTGCACATGTTTTCATTCAATGAGACAGACAGACAGTATTTGTTTGTGAAGCATGTTTGGCTTCATGTTGTAAAAGATGTTGCTGCCCATGGCCTTGCCTCAGCTCTGCCCTGGAGGGAGCTGCTTTTAACACAGGTAATAGATACTGTACATAACGAGCTGTACCGGTTTGGCAACTCAGAAACCCTTGCAGCTAAAACCGAGACCCAACTCCATGCATATTGGGCTCCAAACAGGACCTGGGCTGGACACAGCTGGACCTAGTACAAGTAAAGTAGCGGTCCTAGCCGCAGGGGAGAGTGGATTAGATTACCCGAGCCCTCCAGCCTGACACTATAAGAATGCAGCAATTCACCAGCCTCCCTTTACCTTGGTACACTGTGATGGTGATGTCATTCACAAATCTGATACCTGAGAGAGAGAGAGAGAGAGAGAGAGAGAGAGAGAGAGAGAGAGAGAGAGTGGGAGAGAAGGGGTGAGAGAGAGAGAGAGTGGGAGAGAGAGGGTGAGAGAGAGAGGGAGACAGAGAGAGCCTCGTTACAAGCTGTCACTAGAGTATTGCATCACCGGGAGGGATGGTCACGTTGCACTAAAAGATGACATCACCCAGCTGGCTCCATTCACCAGAGAGCAGTCTGTAGCTGCAGCCCCAGCGAGGGACTGCTACTCGTTTCTCTTTTCTTGTTCCCTAGTAGAGAAGGAGAGAGCCCACTATATGTTTTATTAACACCTTTCCAATGTGCGTTTTCTTAAAGAATTATTTGGATACTAAGCTGACTAAAATTCTATGTGATTACAATGAAAACAACTCGCTGAGCTTCTTTAGAAATTGCTTCTCCTTTCCAAAAATAAAATCATGAAGTGAATGAGCTGTATATGCATACAGATTACATATTGGGCATATAGGTATACATATTGATGTGTTATTGTTTTGAAGAATGTTGTCAGGTCCAAACCCGGGACACTGATCACAAGAGTTTGGGAAATGGACATGATTCATGGATGACCTTTTGAACCCAAGCAGCAGTCTGCAGTTATCTGAAGGGATCTGGCCAGTCATTTACAAGGGGTCATTCTTTTCTATTGCTCTTGGCAAGGCTATTGTGAGACGCACAAATATTGGTGCATTGTATTAAATGGATTGCGAGAGAGAGACACAATAGAGTGCTCCCATGGTCAAATAGCATCCATACAACATGGTATGATTCCTCCAACACTAACTAGCCAAGGCACTTCAACATCCATATCCACCGTGCCCCTGAGCTTTACATTGTGGTGGTCCAGTCCGCTCCGTGCCCGTTGACCTCTCTGTGTTGGGGCTGTTAAATCAGGTCAGTGAGCAGGTTTCTGGGCAGCTGCTGCTGAAAAGTCTTGAACTGTGGAATTCACATATCAATAAATAAATAAATAAAACATTTCACACACTTCATTTGAAGTTATGGATGAATCGCTGTATATATATTTATAACTTGAACCCATTTCACTGAGAAAGACAGAGTGAGAGTGGGTGTTTAGTACTGCACCCCTTAGTAATAAACAAGTCACTATACATTTACAAACCATTAACAAATAAGGAAACACATGTGTTACCATGGTAGTAAACTAGCTACTGCATTAAGAGTTAACAAACAAAAAGAATAATAAAGAGTTACACACAGATCTGATTTCATCCCCGCTTCGTCTCATTTACAAGAGCCTTCCTTTTCAGAGGCTGCTGCAAATGAAACAAGTGGAAACCATAAATAGCCAGAAGTACTACTTAAGAGCACAGCGTGCCTCGCACAACAGGCACGATGGGAGGATGCAGAGAGCGCTGTCATGCCAGAACCTGCTGCTCACGGCTTCTTCTTTATATTTGTGCATTCGTCAGCGTGCAGTTTAATACAGGGATGTTTTAAAATCAATAACCAGAATATGCATTCCGAAGTGCTGAAAATAAGTTTGCAATCAAGGCTGTCTGACGTTGAATACCTCCCCTTGTGTGCTTTTTTAATGTGAAGTACGACCACCGGGCCCTAATGCTCACACAATGCACGGATCCCTTTGTGTTATTTCCTTCTATTCAGAGTCAGTTCTCAGGGGCTAAAATATTCTTTTTTTTTTTTTTTTTGCTCTGCAATTAATCAGAAAAGTGCTGACTGGCCAAACAGGTCATTCTCTTTCACTGTAGTCTTCCATAGTAATTTGAAACATATTCTATACAGAACTTGAGTATAGACTTGGCAAGTGACTGTGTTTGCTGTCACACAGCACATGCTTCCAGTGCTCATAGACTTCAAGGGATACTTTATATCATGCACATTGTCCTCCGATTTCATAGCTTACCTCTTTATTACCCTATTATATAATTCTGGATTGTTTTTGCTTAGATCTTAATTTGTCATGCTTAGTAACTATTCCAGTATATATTTGTTTCTGACAAGACTCCTGTACAGAAGCAAAGTGAGGTGGAGAAGCATCATTGTTGCACAGGCTTCAGTGTCCAAAGCTTCACCTATGGGCTTCAGTGCATGGTGCAACACTAATATACCTCCCCACCTCCCTACCTCCCTTCATGTTTGTTTGGAAGCTCAAAGCTGTAGAAATCTTCAAAAGATCAGACTCCACAGTAATCACTCAAATCTCCATAAGGAACAGATGCATATTATTATTATTTCTTAGCAGACGTCCTTATCCAGGGCGACTTACAATTTTTACAAGATATCACATTATTTTTACATACAATTACCCATTTATACAGTTGGGATTTTACTGGAGCAATCTAGGTACCTTGCTCAAGGGTACAGCAGCAGTGTCCCCCACCTAGGATTGAACCTACAATCCTCCAGTCCAGAACCCTAACCACTACTCCACACTGCTGCCCCACATAGGCTGTGTGGTCCAGTGGTCAAAGAAAAGGGCTTGTAAACAGGAGGTCCCTGGTTCAAATCCCACCTTAGCCAGTGACTCATTGTGTGATCCTGAGCAAGTCACGTAACCTCCTTGTGCTCCGTCTTTCGGGTGAGACGTAGTGACTCTGCAGCTGATGCATAGTTCACACACCCTAGTCTCTGTAAGTCGCCTTGGATAAAGGCGTCTGCTAAATTATTATTATTATTATTATTTATTTCTTAGCAGACGCCCTTATCCAGGGTGACTTACAATTGTAAGCAAATACATTTCAAGTGTTACAGTACAGCTAATACAATAAGAGCAAGATAAAATAAACAAAAAAATAAAAAAAATGCATGCAAGGCATCACATTAATCTGAACTTTACTTTGCCCTGGGCCTATGGAGGCTGATATCGTATATCTCAAATATCAGCAACTGTAAACTCGATGTTGTATCTTTAAAACTTAGTCAGTCCTCTTTTCTCGCTTTTTCTCTCTATCAGGCATCGGTTAGCTGGGTCTTGTAGCCAGGCAGACTAGAATCTCTGTATCAGTTACTCATGCCTGCCCCTTGGGCATAAGCACAAATGCAGCACAATTTACATGTGGGAACACTCTGAAAGAGCAGTAATTGTCTGAGTTGTTAAAGTTACAGCGTTTGTAATTCTAGCGTTTACCAGGGTGTCTCATAAACAGGCAGCATTCACATTCACAGAAATGCATTTTTCATTCAAGAAGAATGCAACATTTTACTGTGCTAATGCAACATTTTACTGTGCTGAGCCGATAATGTGCAAATGACACAAAGAGCATGGGTGTGGAGATTCTGCAAATTCATGCAGATGTAATTGGCTCAATATGCATTTTGTTCAGAGTGGCACAATGCATCTCTGTTAAGCACTTTTATATGCTTTGCACTGTTGTGTTTCATCTGAAAATCTTATGAGCCATAACAAAAAGAGATGGGCTCTGGGATGGATCTAGATGTTATAAATGATGACCAGGCAGCTTCTAACAACAACACACACAGAAAATGGTTGTCTTGTTAATCATGGGAGCTGTAGGCTCAAGTTATAGTTGAGAATATGGGTTTAAATGAAAACCCTACTTCTCTAAGATAACTTTTTCAAACAATGTGATAACTAGGTCCCCAATTGGAACATAATCTCCAGGACTGAGCCTTAGCAAGACGCTACCAAGCTTGTATTGTGTTTGTAAAATTCGACTTGTATATCTGGCTGTGCAGTTCCTCTCATCAGCACAGCCATTTCTCCCACTCCATTATCAATATCTAAACATTATTACCCAGAAGCACTCAGAATGACTTGGGTACATGTTGTGTCCAGGGTCTCAATGGGTTTAATTTAAACACAAAACACATGCAGTACAATTTGAGTCAGTTAACTATGAACTCCTGGTCAGTATGGTATTTTAATTTAGCTTGGATTTCCTAATCTTAATTTTATTTGTGTTTTTAATCCCTGCCAAACACAAACAGGTATTGTTAAACAGGCCTGATAAGTTATGTGTCGTTTGATTCGGAACCGGTCAGCAGTCAGTTACTGCTTTTTTTCCAAATGGTTCTTTTCCCTTTGTTCTTCATAGTAACTGTTTCAGCCAATCACACGCTGTCAGATGATTTTCCAGCCTGTTGAGTGGCTGGGAAGGATGGGTACAGAACTCCATAGCACCTCTCCCTCAAAAGAAAAAAGAGACAACGACGCAAACTCCGACTTTGGCAACAGAGCTAAAGTAATCCTCTTCTGCCATTGGCTCCTGAATGTCAGAGCCTGCGTGCTGCATCGAACCTAACCTCGACTTGCAACCGGCAAGCACTGGAACGTACCACTAGTTACCACAGCCTCGGGGGGTGGGGGAAGGGCGTTGTACCCCCTCTTCCCAAAAGAGCTAACTCTTTACAAAATTCGCCTACAAAAAAAAGATATAAATGTAAAACGTCAGTAGCACGTTGAGATTGCCAAAGACTTGAAATGCTTAAAATTGTACGCTTTGATGTTAAAAGTGCCCAACCCCCCCCCTGCTGCTAAAGTGGTTGTTTCGGGATGAAGTGAAAGGTTGGCTGCTGCCGGGCCGGAGAGCTGTTAAAATGAAGACTTCAGTTTAAGGGTTTCACAGGCTGAAGAGGATGGTAGAGCTGGCATCTCCATTCTGTTCTGTTCATTGCGGGTTATCGTTCAAAATTAGTAAAGGCGCTTAAAGCCTGGTGCTTTAACGGGTTGTTTTTTGTTTGTTTGTTTGTTTGTTTGTTTGTTTTTGTATTATTCTGAAGCGGGTATTCAGAACTCGAGACTGTTAAAGTTTAGGAGACGTCTGCTGTAATAAGTATTTTTGTGTACTTTTTTTTTTTTTTTTAATTGCAAAAGAAAGTGTGTGTTTAATCTAGACAATGTATAACACAGTTTGGACTATGGAGCAAGGCGATAATGATTGGAGGGACGTCATGATGCCGTATTCAACGGAGTTGATATTTTATATCGAAATGGATCAGCCACCAGGTACACAACGGATTTTGTCACCTTTTTTTTATTATCTTTTTTTATTTCTTTATTTTTGTTAGTTCTGATGTGTCAAAGTTGCTGTCTTAAAGACGCAGGGATCTATTAAAAAACAGCAATGTGTTTGATTTTATGTACATATATAGCTAGTATTTTATAAATATATAGGTTGATAAACCTGCTAGTTTAAAGGGGGCATTGTACTGTATTAGTGATTTGTGTGCATCAGACATAATTAACCTCATTCTCAATCAAGATCTTTGCTATATATATATATATATATATATATATATATATATATATATATATATATATATATATATATATATATATTTTTTATTTATTTTTTATTTTTAAAGCTGTGCCTAGTAACATTCTTTTATTAAAACCTCGAAGTTAGAACTTATCGACCCTGAAGATCGGTCCTATTACTTTAAAACACTATATATATATATATATATATATATATATATATATATATATATATATATATATATATATATAATGCATTTAAATGAAGTGTTTTAAAGTAGTAAAACCGATCTTCAGGGTCGATGGGGTTGTATGTACAGTGTACTTTTTGGGTTTTTTTAATTGACACTATGCAGTTGTACTAACCATGAAGTAATTGCTTTTATGTATATCTATATCTCGTCTTTTATAATACGCTTGTATGTTGTATTATATTACTTGTTCCCAAAGGAAAGGGGCTCTGCATGTTGTGGAGCATCCATTTTAATACAGTATTGCAATCAATATTCTGTACAATAAGCTGAAAGGGCTCACTTTTTTTGTTAACAAAATATTACTTGAACACGCTAATATTTGATACATTGCTATTATTGTTTATTATTATTTTATACACAGTAGTCCTGTACAGTATTTCACAATTCATTTAGTGTTCCTTTAACTAATGCAAATCATTACATGCTTAATATTTAAAGGAATAATTTAAATATCCAGTATAGTACAATACAAACACACACACACACAGTGATGTGCAAATTAGATGTGTGGGGTATTGTTATGTGAAAGGGTTACTGTCTTATGCAAATGTGTGCTTTGTTCATTTTGTTAACCCCGAAACACCTGATTTTAAGAAACATGACTTTCACAATGGTAGTGTAATTTCTAGTGCTCTGAAATGCAAACAGATCTTGTTTGATCACCTGTAAGACATCTTTCTAGTAGTGGATTAATGGGGCAGTTTCATCTTCAGGTCGATCTACTCGACCCCCCGTCCCCGTCCCCGTCCCCTTTTTTTTTTTTTTTTTTCTTCGCTGATCTCATTTGATTTTACATTTTAATGTTGGGACTATCATATACGCAACTGGACATGCACAGAGCATTTGCCATTGTAATTATTCTTTTTTTTCCCGTCCATATTCAATCATGACAGTAAATTGCATGTGGAGATGCTGTTGAGCTTACAAAGCATCAGGTAGCTTGTGTTTCCATTTTTATTTTGCTGTAGTCGTTTTGTTTAGGAGGGAAGGGGAGGGCTGTTACAGTGCCCCTTAGTGTTTGTGTGTGCGGGGCTGTTTTAAATATTTTTTTCTTTACTTAATATTCCATTTGATTTTTATAACTATGACCAGAGGTAACCTCACTCTGTCTTTGCATTGGTGTAACTCTGCATTAGCACTGTCCCAAAGGCCTGGAGAAATGCACACAGGTTTTAATGAGGGGGGGAAAGTGTCTTTTGAAGCAACCAGGTTTCCTAATTGTCTAGAGAGCATGGTCTCACCTACAAGGTTCTTGGTAAATTCCTCTGTCTGTGTTTATGTGCTGTTCAGGCGCTTTGCAGTCTGCTTGAATTGACAGCACTCATTTCTTTGTTTAAAGCAAATGTAGGTGCAGGTTCTGTTTATCCACTGTATTATTAGTGGTGAGCACTGCTGTCTCTGACGAGATCTGTTTTTGTTGAAATGCAATTCCAGTACAATATTGTATTGTCCTGTTGCAGGGAAGGTCAGTGCATTTACAGTACTTGAACCTGGTTGTCAATGTGCAGTGTGTTTTGCATAGTTTTATCGCACACACCCACACAGCATTAAGTTGCTATGGTGTTGTTTTTTTGTTTATTGCATCAAAGCTTTTGCTGTGCAGTGGTTATTTTTCAATGTGTTTTTTTTCTGTTTTGCTTTGTTTTATGTACAAGTCAGAAATAAAGAGGGATGGCTGTACTGTAGCATTTCATCCACATGTCTGAAATCTGAGTTAAGCTGCTGTCTGGAAGGCTCTTTGAGTGTACTAAGCTGCACACGTACCCGTGATTAGTGTAAAAACTGTCTTGATTTTTGTGGTTGAATCATAAATACTTTTTAATCTGAAAGCATTCCACGTACTGTAAATATATTGAATATTCTTGCCTGATGCAAATCATAAGCTCTGTGAGTTCTTAATCTTCTTATGCTTACAATTCTGCAAGCTCATCCCCATCAGAATTAAAAACAAGACTGCTTCATTTGCATGGTGTTAACGCCAAGGGAGGAAAAGAAATACTGTGGATTTACGTGCAAATTAAGTATTGGTATTAAAAGACAAAACTTAAATTGCACTAAGCATAAAATCTTAGCAGTCTTTGTTTGTTTTCAAGCCCCATGCTGATTTATTCTACTTTATATACTTTTTTCACATGGTGTGTGTGTGTGTGTGTGTGTGTGTGTGTGTGTGTGTGTGTGTGTGTGTGTGTGTGTGTGTGTGTGTGTGTGTGTGTGTGTGTGTAAAACCATGAAAAGCAGGCCTACTGTTTTAATACGTTCTCCTGGTGTATAAAGGTGAACACAAAAGCCTTGAGACGTGTGAAGGACTACAGTAGACTTCACTTTGTAATCCAGCCATTTGTTACTCTTCAGTAAAGTGCACACTGCAGCTTGACGGGGCATGTGTATGAGAGAGAGTTAGGGAGGTGAGGTCCTGCAGATGTTCATTAGAATATTTATTACAGTGAAATTGAAATCAGAAAGAGTCTTGGCATGCTTTAGGAGTTAAAGGGGGGGAGGGGGTATGCTGTGTTTTATGAGCATGGAATGGATAATCAGTGGGTGAATGCCAAGGGCTCCACTCTGCCCCTGAGTTGGGTGGGGCGAGGGGGGTGCAGCGACGCCCTATTAAGAAACTTTACAGTAGGGATGTAATCGTGACAATGGTTTCATGCAGTCGCAATAAGATTAACATCGTTTTAGTTTTCTACTGTTTTAGTAGAAAAGCATTTCTTTTTTTTTTATAGTTTTTTTTTTTGTTTGTTTGTTTTTTACTGTATTGTCTCCATTAGAATTATTCCAAAACCTGGTTTTCAAGTATTTATTTTCCGATTTTACTACCTAGCAAGTATAATATGTTTGCAGTCAGAGGCTTATTGCTGCCAACAAAAATTGCATGTTTAGCTAAGCAGTGTATTGCATGCAATGTGTGTGGAGAATGATACTTCCTATCCTGTACCATATCTGAATACAGAAGGCAGTACTGGGTTATTTTGGCTTGTTTGAGCAATGAACTGTAGTAGATCCTTGTCCCCTTTTATTGTGTCTTAACATGGTAATAATAAAAAGCACTGAATGCAAACCAATCCGCATGTTTGTGTGTTTGCAGAAAATGTCAGCAAGCAAAGTTAGGGGCATGGCTCCTTTTTGCTGTAACCTGGTGTTTCTGTTCTGGTAGTACATGTTAAAGAAAAGACCCAGAAAATATGGAAATTCCACAGGTACATTTTTGCAACTCTGTCTGTATAGTATTGTATGAGCTCAAACAAAATGAATTGGCCAGTTTGGTTCATGTGTGGGGGTTTTTTTTTTATTTTTTAGGCAGCAATACGTGTCCTTCCTCATGGTGTTTTTTTTTTTGGTTTTTTTTTGGTCCTCTCCTTTGGTCGGTGTAAATCATTCACTCTGTTAGACTCTCAGCACCTCTCAACAGCATAATCTTCCTGTGCCTCTCGCTGCATCAGGAGCACACGGCCCTCCCTCTGTGCTCTGATTGGCTGACACTGTCTCCATTCAGAGATTAGTTCTGCCAGGACTGATTTAGGATCAGGGTTTGCAGTCTGTGAGGGAGGAAAGGGGAAGGGTTTACTAACGAGCGCTTTGCAGAGAGGTATCCAGCCTGAGCACATACACTCTCGCAGCACTCCTCCATGTGTGAAGAAGAGCTAGACAAGCTTTTGCAATGCACACCAGGCAGCTGCCGGAGCAGGAGTCTGAGAGCGGTAAGGGCAGGGGAAATATTGTAAAGTTTGTTCTTTTGTGTAATTGGTGACAGGATCTGTGGGAGGTTTAACCACATACGGTTTCGAGGTAGTGAAAATGAATTTTTCTAAATGTGCCATTCTAGTATAGTAAAGTATGCATGTTGATTGAGCACTGCTCAAGAGCCTGTATCAAAATTGCTGTGTGCTAATGGAATGGATTGCGATTGCACTTGTTCTTTTCAATACTCCTTGGAAGGGGCTGTATGTAGATCATGCTGTAGGTGGTTCTGCTCGGTGCATGTACTTGTGCAGCAGTGAAACTGAACAATGGGGTAAGCTCAGCACTTCAGTGCACCCAGTGAGGCATGGTCAGTCTCTAGGAGTAGGTTAGCGTGAGCTACAGTAGTGTTTGCAAGACGCTGCAGTCTTTCAGTAAAGAGGTTTGTCAAATGGGTTTCTTCTAGGTAGAATGTACCGTACTGATTGAACTGGCTGCAGTCAAACCCACGCATAACGGCTGCTCAGGGCACCGTCTGAATGTGGTCACCTCAGACAGGTGACTGTCTTTAGCACAGGTTCTAATTGAATGTGTACTTTGCTTTAAAAGTGAAAATGGTGAGGTCATCAAATCAAAAATGCAAAAAAAAAAAATGCTTCAGTGGAGTTGAATGGAGAAATTGGTAGAAATTAGAATTCAGATTAACTGGGCTTGATCCCATGAAGCCAGGAGGTTCGATGACTGCTGCATGGTTCTCAGTTTGTGTTCGTTGTAGCGGGTTGTAATTGCAGCAGTACAGTATGTGAAGCACCACTTTTGTATTTCAAAAGAGCGCAGATGGACCTGACAGTGGGCTTGCTGTTTCTGTTAATTTACTAAATATTTGTACTGGACCTTTGACCCTTTGTATTGAGTAATACCATAATATGCTTTATCTGCATGTAACACTCATTTTATTTTTTATAATCATTTATTTGATACCGAATGTATTGCAGCGGTAGAGGAAAATGGCTCCAGCACAGAAACAATGGAAACCTCTCTCTAGCATGCAGTATTGAGACATTAACTTTAAATAGTAAATCACCAGATTTAATTCATAGTAATTGTCTAATTCTGAAATAAATATATAAAAATAAAATTGCAGTACAGTACAAGGTAAAAGGTTCAGCGCTTTAGGATAGCTTTTTTCTCCCAAGTCAGTGGCCAGTGTTTTACTGGTTCTACAGCACCACCTCAAGCACCCCAGTCCAGCCCCAGTTAAATGGCTTCAGCAGAGCGCTGCCTTTTCAGTTTCTTTTGTTGAAGAATCCAGCCTTCTTTTTTTTTGTGCTGCTGAGGCTCAACAGGATTTCATGCTGGCTCCTGATCCGTGCCTCCAGTACTCTGCTTCCGTCGCTATCTCTGCTCCAACGCCGGAGAGCACGGCTCTGAGCCTGAAACTGACATTCTCATTTCTACATGTTCTTTCAATAGGGTTTGCAGTATCAGCCCATTGCAAGCGTGCAGCCTGTCTGCCTGGCTGCCCGAGTGCTTAGATATTCAGTTTTATTTTTTTTTATTCTTGCAGTCTAGGGTGAGCTGTCTTGGACCAAGCCCTATCAATGTTCTAATTCAAATTCATCAAAGCTGTCCCACTGAGTTAAGCTGGACTATAAAACTGGTTGTTAATGTGCACTGTAATGTAGGTGTGTGTCTAAAATGAACTAACAAATAAAATAAATTAAATTATACTGTACTCGGCAAAGCATATCGTTTTTACATTTCATTATATTAGCAGTTTAATTTAACAAAGAAAAAAAAACTGGGGAGGGACTACTCTTTGATATTGCCCTACACACATCTCCTTTCTCTTTGTGTTTCTGTACAGCTGTTGGTTGAGCTTCCTGGTGGAGCTCTTTTTGAGAAGCGAGGGGAGCCATAATTCAGCTGCTCTTGGGCGTATGTATCTAGCAGTATGAATGGCTCTCTCCTGCTCACTGTATATTTAAACGGTGCCGTTGTGGAGCCAAGAGGGGGGTTGAGGGGAGTAAATGAACAAAAAAGTACAGACACCAAGAAACCGTTGGAAAGGACTGCTGCTGCACCTGCCTTCGGCTCCCTTACCATTAAACTGATCCTTAAATACATATTTACCTTCCACGGGCTCTGTTTGCTTTGCTCCCAAATTCTTGAATTGTGTGTTTGCAGTTAGAATTCGGTGCACATGTTTCCCTTTGCGGAGAGCTTACTGTACTCTACCCTGCGAGCCCTCATGACTGATGCACTGTGCATTGCATTGAGACTCGCTTACATTACTGAGATAACATTGTGAATTTCTGGGGCTCTTACTTCTGCCTAATGTATGGTGGTTTTGATTGTGGGCTTGTTAATGACTTTAAGCGCTCATTCATACAGTACGCTAATGAAGGTGTTGGCCAAAACACCTGTCAACAATAGTTTTAACTTCTTTATAATGGTGCTCGTGGGCTTCAGTGCAGATGATTGGTTTCTAGAGTGTGTGCTGAGTTCTTTTTAATTATTGTTAATCTGTTGAGCTGGTAAAGCTGAGAACTGTAGTGAGAAGCGTCTTGTTGCTGTTGAGTAACACCAGTTGCCAAATGGATTCCAGCCTTTTATGTGCACACATCTAAATTGCTTAATAGTAATTGTAAATATATTTTCAATAAATGAATTGGGATGACTGTTGCACTGGCAGCTGCTAATGTAGTGTATGCAAAGCTTAGAATCTTTTTACGTTTGTTTTTTTGTTTTAAAACCTGATACTGAATACTTTCGTACAACTTAAAGTAGAAAAGGATTCAAACTAAAGGTTCCCGCGGTTGTCCTCCAACTCTTCAATGAAGGGGATAGATTTGTGTTCTCGCAAGTATGCCTTCACACTCTTCCTCTGGAAACAGCTGTTTTTTTGCCACCCCCTATTGTCCCAGCAGCTTGAATCGGACAGCCCAGAGAAACTCAAGCTAACAACAAAACAGCACCTGTGCCTTGACCACTCCTCCTCCTCCTCCACCTCCTCCTCCTCTTCCTCGTGACATGTCTGTCTCCCTGAAGGACTTGTCTGTTCCTGTTCTAACAAGTCTGGGCATGTCTGGGGCTGGGGATTCCTTTTGTGAGCAGGGAGGGGGATTCTAGAACCCCAGGGAGTGTTCCTTGGAATCCCCCATTCCAAACAGCCTTGGCTGTCGGATTCAAAACTGAAAGTGAAACAAAAGTGCAAGAGCCTTTATCCCTGATACATGGCAACGCATCATTAACCAGGCATACAAAACACCCCTTTTTCAAATCCAAAACATCAAGCATCCTAACACCAGGGTATTGATATTGCACAGTCGGCATCCGGTCTGTAACTTTCTGTTGAAAATATTCGCTAGGAATGAATAGAAAATGTAAAGCTAGGTTATTTAAATTGAAGGGGGTGTGGCTACTGTATGCTGAATCAGAAAATGAAGACCTTGTAACAAAGGCTAAGCGTTCTCTTTCCTTTTAAAACTGCTATCCTGCAGTACTGCACATCCCTAAGCAGTCAGCATTTCAACTTGAAACAAACGGCTTGTGGCACCGATCGGGTTAAAAGAATAGGCTGCTGTTTATTGGATCACTTGGCTGATTTCTAAATGAAAATCTCAACACTAGAAAGTTGAAACGAGGCATTTGATGTTGGGACCCCAGGGTGCACAGCGTCTGGGTCAGGGTAAAGGTTAGTTTGGATTGGCCCGCCTGGGCAGGGCTGTGGTATACAGGGAGAACACAGGACCTACTGTAAGCGTGCTGGCTTTTTCCACGTCTCCTGGTGGTTTGAAACGCTGCACCTGGGCCAGCATCTTTAATCCTTAACCAGGCTTTCAAGGCTGGTGTGTGGGGTGATGAAGTGGCAGTTTTAGTTCTACCACAGTGTTGTGTGTGTGTGTGTGTGTGTGTGTGTGTGGTGTTTTTTGCTTCTTTTTAATATACATTAGTAGACCCTGATATTGGTATGATACAGCCACCTGAAACTTATTTTGTGTCATAGTTTGTGTTGGATGGAAATTGTCAACTATACTGTGTCATTTATTTTTTCACTGCTGTATGTATTCTAGAAATAGTCTAGGGTGCTGGTGACCTCATGAGGTAACGAACACCTGACCAAGATCATTTCCTACTTAATTGCTGCAGTAGTTCAGCTCTTTTACAAAAAAAACACTACCTCACTTACCTATTTGAGCAAACTGTCTACAGTTATACACCAGGATGTTTGTGTTTTATAGTGAAGTCCTCTAAAAGGGAAGTCTTGTATGTAGGTTAATCTTGCAGTACCATTTAAACAGGAACATAAATACTGCACAAGTACAGGGGATTGGGGCGGGGGTAGAAATGCCTTCTAAATGTAGGACTTTGTGTAACTGTGAAAGGTACAGCTGATCTGACAGAGGTAGGCTTTGAGCTGAAGGTGTTTGGTTAGTGGGCGCTTCTGTATTCCAAACCACTCCAAATGCAATTCCTGAGGCATTCTGGAGAACAGAATGATTTTTTGAAAATGCCCATCCCCTCAACTTCCCTGAAGGAATTGGAGGCAATGGTTTGGATGTTGTCCTGGTGTTTCTTGGAGGTCATTGGGAGTCTCCCATAGGGATTGATTTAGCTATTATTATTATTATTATTATTATTATTATTATTATTTCTTAGACGCCCTTATCCAGGGTGACTTACAATTGTTACAAGATATCACATTATTTTTTACACATTATTTTTACATACAATTACCCATTAATACAGTTGGGTTTTTACTGGAGCAATCTAGGTAAAGTACCTTGCTCAAGGGTACAGCAGAAGCGTCCCCCACCTGGGATTGAACCCACGATCCTCCAGTCAAGAGTCCAGAGCCCAAACCACTGCTCCACACTGCTGCCCTGTAGCTGTAGCTCTGAGATGATCCTGCAGTGTGTAAAGAAGCAGGCCGGCTAACGGCACGCTTCGGAAGACAGCGTGTGTTCGTCTTCGCCCCTCCCGAGTCAGTGCAGGGGTGAACTGAGCCTAAAAATAATTGGACATTCTAAATTGGGAGAATAATTGGCGACCTACTAAATTTAAAAAAAAAAAAAAAGATTCCTCCACAGCGTAAGCAGCGCTTGCACTGGTTTCTTTCCCTGTTGAGTCTCCATTGGTGCAGCGTGCAGTGTAGCCCATGTTTTGTTTATTGTTTATTGTTGATTTGCTGGTCTGTACTGATGTGTCGTCTCTTCTCTTTCAGCTCTTCCTCCAAAGCCACCCAAACCAATGACTCCAGTCAGCACAAATGGGATTAAGGACACAGCCAGCGTATCGCTGCAGGAAGCAGAGTGGTACTGGGGAGATATATCTAGGTAATGTTTATGCTTTAAAGGAAATATTAGTTCAGTGCTTGCTGCTTGTGTATCTAAACATCCAGTAGTGTAGATAGGGACCTGGGGTCACGATCCATTCAGAAAACCCATTATTTCGTCTCTACACACAGTATTTATTCACTTCACTATGTTGATGATGACAATTAATGACAATTAATAACCTCCCCACTGCCAATACTGTCTGAAATTGTGTGAAGTATCGCAAGTACTGCAGCAGCGTTGCACAACAGGCTACATTACTTGAGCGGTAACCCTTTTAGTTTAGGTATCTGTTCTAAGTGACTATAAATAATCTATAAACATGTTATTAATGATGCTATTAACAATTGTAGAATATGATTAGAAATAATAATCGGTTATAATGGATATAGTCTGTCTGTCTCACCAATTGTAGGGGGCTGCTTTGCTTTTGCAGTAGTTATACACTTTTGTCATTGTTTTGTTGCTATTGTTTATAATCACTTCTAACAGATACCTAAAGTGTTGCAACTTAAGCTGTGACTTTGCACATCTTGGGGAGAATTGAGGCTGTCGGGCAGATGCTTTTTAATAAGAAAAGTGTTGAATCTTATACAAGACTATTTCCAAATAAGCCTATAAACCCCACAGGTTTTTAGCAGATTAGAGCAGTGCTTAGTTACTGGCTTTAGTCCTGTTTGTGAAGCAGACACAAGGCACCAAGGACATCAAAAACTGACTGCAATTTCCAAAAAAAACAGGGCAGATGTAGACTTGTGCGGTATTTGAAGTTTTCTTAAGTCTGTGGAATTTTAGTTAAGGTTGGTTTTATTTACAGTTTAAGATCAGACCCTTTTGTTTCCTGACCAAAGCTAGAAAAGCACTTGGCTAATACTGTGACCTGAATATAGGCAGGACAAGCTGCTTGAAGGATCTGCAATGCAAGTGTTTAGTCTTATCTGACGAGGCACATAAGTGTGGGGTGAGACTGGAGGGACAGAATGTTCAGTGAAGATTTACTAGCAGTCTGTTACAGGGGGGGTGGTGTGTAATCTGATCATGGCATTCACAGGCAGATTTAGCATCAGAATTGCAGAACTGAACTGAAAACTTCTAAGCTGGTAATGCCTTCTTTTTAAACAAAGAATCTCCAGCATTGGTGCAGTATGGTGCTGCCGAATCCCTGTGCTCTCAATCCATTAAGAGACACCGTGCATTAAGGCTTTCACGTTCACATCTGGGTGCTTTATTTACACAGAGGCTCAGTCTTGCGCTTCGTAAATTGAGCAATCAAAATAAATAAATAAAGAAAGGTTTAAAATACTGTTCAAGTACGAAGACACAGCATGTCAAGGCAGCCCCATGTCACAAGCCAGGAAGTAGAGGGGGTGGAGGGATTGGGCACTAGGAAAACCTTAAGTCAATTTTCAGCTACTTTTTTTTACTTTTACCTGCGGTCCGTTGACTCACATACAGCCTATTTTCCACTGTGACACTTATTTAAAAAAAAAAAAAAAAAAAGTGTAATCATAGTAAAAGCATACTTGAGTATAATAACTCTCTGGTCTGCATTGTAAAGACCAGAGAGGTATGGTAAAGCACATTCAAAATATGATGAGGACAATTTACCCAAAGAGGTGATTTATAATATATTATGTTATATTATATTGTATAGAAAAGTCCAAGCACTATCATAACAGGCTCATGTCACATTTTAAAGACACAATGAGTAAAAATGGAGAACTGGTTAAAATGATACATTTCCCTTCTAATGGGGGATCTGCAGATCAGCTGTGTTGCTATAAACCCCAGTAAGCTAGTGAACGTGAGTCCTGCTGCCTGCACACCTGCCCTGTCTGTTTCTTCTCTTTCTCCTGTCGGGCTGTTAAAAGTTGTGTTATTTTTGCAGGGAGGAGGTAAATGATAAGCTGCGGGACATGCCAGACGGGACCTTCTTGGTCCGGGATGCCTCTACGAAGATGCAGGGAGACTACACACTAACCCTAAGGTACTGGAAACACAACATTGATTGGCATATATCTCTGTCTCGCAGTATCAAAGCAAAGAAATCTCTGGAGTAAAATAAACCTGATGGCACCCCATTAAATTATTCTAAACAAAGGAGAGAGAAACGCACTTTTTTTTTTTTTTTTTTCAAACCTAATTTATTAATTGGTTTCCTTTTGCATGATATCCTTTTTATTTTTTGTATTCCTTTGTGCAGGAAGGGAGGCAATAACAAGCTGATAAAGATCTACCACCGAGATGGAAAGTACGGCTTCTCCGATCCTCTGACCTTCAACTCTGTGGTGGAGCTGATCAACCATTACCGACATGAGTCTCTCGCCCAGTATAACCCCAAACTAGATGTGAAGCTCATGTACCCCGTCTCCAGGTATCAGCAGGTACGACACTTGCCTCCTCCTTGAAACTGAAGTCTACAAACGGGCAACAGCAAAGCGTCGTGTCATGGTGTGATGGTGATGGTTTGTTTTGTTGAGCATGCTTCTGTCTTCTGTCCCCAGGATCAGTTGGTAAAAGAAGACAATATAGACGCTGTTGGAAAAAAACTCCAGGAATATCATAATCAGTATCAGGAAAAGAGCAAGGAGTATGATCGGCTATATGAAGAGTACACAAGGACCTCACAGGTAAGGGCACACGCACACGCAGAGCTAATTTTTCAGACTAATAGTAGTGTGTGGGTTTTTTTGTTTTGTTTTGTTTTTGTTTTTTTTTTAAATACAAGTCCACATTCTTTCTAACCTAGAATTACTATAACAGAGAACAGTTTAAATTAAAAGGTATTGAAACTGTGTGGGGTGGGGGTGGGGGTGGGGGTGGGGGAGAATTGTATAAAAAAAACTTGAAGTTGTATTAAGGAAGCCTTTTAAATGCGTCGGCTTGTGCTTGATACTCTGTCCCGGTTTGCTGAGTTATTTGCATTCTTCCTCTGCCAGGAAATCCAAATGAAGAGAACAGCTATTGAGGCTTTCAATGAAACTATTAAGATTTTCGAGGAGCAGTGCCACACACAGGAACGCTACAGTAAAGAATACATTGAGCGATTCCGAAGGGAGGGGAATGACAAGGAGATAGAAAGGTGAGGTTTATCATCGCCATTGCTTTAAGCTTCAGAGTTGTGTTGCAACTGCAGCCAAGTGCTGATTTTAGCAAAAGAAGAAAAAAAAGTGTCTACATTTTCTTCACCCATTCTCCCATTATCAAAGGATATACAGAATAGACCATTTGAAAGCAGCTTTTATTTTGTATTTGAATGTGTGTATTTAAATGCAGCCTTTTGCACTTCAGAAGTGAATTGCATTGTGCCTTTCCTCTGCTTGTAATCTGACACCCTTAGGGGAGTCAGCAGGGGTTGCCAAGCAGCTGCTTGGGCATTTGACTAGACCTGCACCTCTGTCTGCTACGACACACAATGTTGGGTTTAGTCTTGAGTATTTTTTTTAGCAAGGACAGGATTCTCAGTTAGAAAACTAAACTTTCAGATTGATTGAATGATTTATATCCAATTTGTCTTGCATGCACTGTGTAATATCCTAAAGTGCCCATTGTTGTAGACAGTTGTACACTCCCCTGTCTGTAGCTCTTCTCCCCTCTGAATGATTTCCTTTTTTCTGCGGCAGAATCATGATTAACTACGAGAAGCTTAAGTCCCGTCTGGGTGAGATCCACGACAGTAAGATACGCCTGGAGCAGGATTTAAAGAAACAGGCACTGGACAACCGAGAGACAGACAAGAAGATGAACAGCCTTAAACCGGACCTCATCCAGCTCCGCAAGATCAGGGATCAGTATCTTGTGTGAGTGCAACTGGGTTTTATCAGTATTATACGAGAAGCACAGCTTCTTGAAAAATTAGGTTGAGCTGTGTGTGTTTGATTGTCAGCTCTGTTACTGTGAAAGTGTTTCTTTGCAGTGAGATCCACAAAGAACTTTTGGATACTAGATGAGACGTGGTGTTGTGCGAGAAATAAATAAATAAATAGGTCATATAATCTATTTTTTTCGATATTGACAATGTTGTGATGCTGGATGTTCCGTTCTTGATTCCATTTTAATGCTGTCTCTTCCTCCTCCTTCCCTCCTTTTACAGCTGGCTCAATCACAAAGGGGTACGTCAGAAACGAATTAACGACTGGCTCGGAATCAAAAATGAAAACGTTGACGAGTGAGTACACATTATGCTGTATTTTATTTCATCTGATAAATTTGACATTGCTCTGCTGCTAAATATAGTGCCGGTATTATCCTATGCCAAAATAATCAAGTTTTTCTTCACGGCATTTTTTCAGATTCAGACTTGATTTACTTTTGATGTTTATTTAAGGCTGCCGATTACGTGTAGTGAGGACAAGACATTGAACTGTGACTGCATCTTGTATAGCAATTGCATCATTTATATTTATTGGTACTCTTATGCAAATTTGATTAGTCCATTTTTTATTTATTTATTTAGCAGGCGCCTTTATCCAAGGCAACTTACAGAGACTAGGGTGTGTGAACTATGCATCAGCTGCAGAGTCACTTACAATTACGTCTCACCCGAAAGATGGAGCACAAGGAGGTTAAGTGACATGCTCAGGGTCACACAATGAGTCAGTGGCTGAGGGGGGATTTGAACCGGGGACCTCCTGGTTACAAGCCCTTTTCTTTAACCACTGGACCACACAGCCTCCTTTTATAAAGTGTTTTTGTTTTATTTTAAAGGTGCTTAACAAATAATTCAGCACAGTCACAAACCTACATTGATATGCTGTACTGTGAATATGTTGTAGTAAGTAGTTCACTTTTCACTTTCTTTAAAACAAAACAAATGCAGCACCTACTTTGTAAACGAGGAGGATGAGAATCTGCCTCACTACGACGAGAAGAGCTGGTTCGTGGGGGATCTGAACCGGACGCAATCGGAGGACCTTCTCTGCGGAAAACCAGACGGCGCCTTCCTAATCCGAGAGAGCAGCAAGAAGGGCTGCTACGCCTGCTCCGTGGTGTGAGTATTGCAGTTATCGCCTTAAATGTTGGTAAAACGAAGAAAGTTTTATCCCACCATATACACAACTGTGTATGATTGTGTTAGACCTTTTTTTTTCTTTTTTTAATTTTCCGACGTCCTATTTAATCCTTTTTTCGTCAGCCTTTTGTGCTTGTTTTCTGAGGCCTGCCCAGTTTGAAACGCTGGCACCAAGGAGTACCAGATTTGAAGCCCCATTGTCCTGCTAGCCTGGCTCCTGACCAGGTCCTTGTCGTCCACACTGCGTGTTTTTTAATAGCCTTTTAAAATGGTTGATTTGTGTCTCAAAGCGGCCATTCTGCAGTGCTTCACAATGAGGCTGTCTGAAATTGTGTGGCTTTTACCCCAGACAGACATTTCCCCTTTTCTCTGACCGGGGTCAGTTGCTGGTATTGCCACCAGTACAGCTGTATGACCCAGCTTTTGACAGTGGCTGCCGGCACAACATATGGGCCAGTGATACAAAGTTGTGTTGTAGTTTTCTGAGGAAATTTAATGGGAATTTGCAGCTAAAAAGTTATCAGAAATAGTTATGTTTGGGGCCATGGTGTTTTTCAAAAATGTTAGGAACTGTTTTGTGGATTAGCATTCAAGTCATAGCAATTCATCCTGGATGTGGAACTTCACACAGATTTAAATTTAGTTGTTAACCAAAAGGTATTATTTCCTGCACAGTTTAAATGCAGCCTGCATGAATTCATGCTAATAGTGTTTTCCAATACTAACTGTCTGTCCTTTCTTTCTTGGAACTGCAGTGCAGATGGAGAGGTGAAACACTGTGTAATCTACAGCAGCACGCGGGGCTATGGCTTTGCAGAGCCCTACAACCTGTACAGCACTCTCAAAGACCTGGTACTACACTACCAGCACACTTCTCTGGTCCAGCACAACGACTCTCTCAATGTGCGGCTGGCATACCCCGTCTACGCACAAATGCCCTCCCTCCGCAGATGAAAAGAAACCAGAACTTAAACACACGAGTCGGCCACCTTGGAGTTTTATATTTTTTACTAGAACAATTGGAGGGCATTCTTTCTAAAGACTGCTTGATTTGCACAAGGAAGTTTTAAAGTTCTGTGAATGTGAAACGGAAACATGCCGCCGCAGAGACTCTCAAGAGGCACGTCTGGACCCCAGTTCAGGTGAACCTGGTGCTCCCAAAACTCGAGCTGGGACTTTTTATTTTACTTCCCTGCTTTTTGGTCAACGGAATAAAAGAAGGAAAAAGGTAGTCTATGTTGGCATACAGAATACAGCAGATTCTTTCCTCCAGGTGTTTGTATCACTGACACATTGCTGCTGAACTTGAGGATTTGTAGTCTTAAGCAACAAGAGGCCGACTGGAGGGTGCTTGTTGTTTTTTTGGGAGAGGAAGGCCCGCTTTTAGTTTAGTAAACTGCAACTCTGCTGGACTTTTTTTTTTTTTAAAAGTGGCTGGTTTTCCTACAAAAGAAAACGAGACAGCACTTCATTAAAGTGGAAGCAAAGGAGACCAAAGGAATCGTCAGAATTCAGATAAATGAAATTAAAAAAAAAAAACAACAATGGAAACACAGATGCATTATTTTGTACTGAACATAAAACAAAGTTTTGGCTTCGTGCAGCACTATTTAAAAAAAAAAAAAAAAAAAAAAAAAAAGAAACTTTTTTCTTAAGAACGTATTCTTAACCAAAACGTACCCACCAAAACTTTGTTCGTTGTTGGTTTTAAGCACTTATTTAAAAATAATAAAAATGTATGTTTACAGCCGCACATTTCAACACCAAAATTTAAAAAAGAGAAAAAAGTGTGGTTTTAAAAAAAAAAAAAAAAAAGCCTTTGTCTCCTTTTTATTACAATTGTAGAATTGTTTTGTTATGGTCTGTATTGCTAAAATAGAACATTTTAAAATAAGCTTTGAATTATCACATACCAGTATAAAATGAAGCAGGTACTAAGGTTGTTGATTTTAAAAGAAGAAAGGGAAAAAAAAAACTTTTTAAATTTTAATAAGACTAAAAAAATATAGAAATGCAAGCCAGTGCTTCTGGATGGTGGGGTATTGGTCTACTTTGAAAGTTGTGCTGTTGTATTTTGCATATTGTTACAAAATGGGAGTTTTACACCGTGCATAATTACACTGCTGACTTTGTAACCAGAACTACTTTTTACTACAAGAATTCTGTTAGAATGATGCTTACGGTTTTGCAGTTAACAAGTAGCCTATCCATGTATTCTAGATTAGAAACCCTTTTTTTCATTTATTTTGTTGAAGGCTTGTTTTACAAGAGCCTGTTTATTAGGTTGATTCCAGTGAGAATCACATGCATTGCAAACCTGGTTGCAAAGTCAGACCGTATTCAGAATAACATGTAGTGAGATGGGTTGATTTAAAACAAACCCCTAATTTTAAAAAAATAAATAAAAAAATATAGTGTGTGTGTGTGTGTATAATAATAAAAATTCTGTTAATGATTGTCGAGGGGCTGAATTAACTTCCTTGCTAATGATTCAGTGGAAATAATTTCAATCTAGATGGGACCTCTCTCTAAGCTAGGCAAATTGTAGAAACCCCAGCACTCTACCGAAATGATAGTTTTGCTTCAGGAAAAAAAAAATGTTTCTTTGGAAATCCTATTTTGAAAGGCCAATATAAAGAGTAAACTCACTGTCCAGAAGTATATTCTCGTTGACTAGTTCTTGTTTTACAGTATATATATGTGTGTGTGTGTGTGTGTGTGTGTGTGTGTATATATATATATATATATATATATATATATATATATATATATATATATATATATATATATATATATATATATATATATATATATATATATATATATATATATATATATATATATATATATATATATATATATATATATATATATATATATATATATATATATGTATATGTATATGTATATATATATATATATATATATATATATATATATATATATATATATATATATATATATGTATATATATATATATATGTGTGTGTGTGTATATATGTATATATATATATATATATATATATATATAAAAAAATTCTTTCCTTTTACAGCTTAATGCACTATGAGCTAATATGGACTGGGTGTTAACGAGGGTATAATAATGAGACTCCAGGCAGGGGATTGTGTTACAGTGCAAACCTCCTTCGTGTTTTTGTGGTAGGAGCGGTGGTCTTTTTTGTAGATATGTTAGACATTTACTCCAGTCCTTTTTTTAACCCTAGCTTCCTTTTGGATATTTCTGTAACAAGACAACTTGCTTGTTTTGTTTTTGTTTGTTTTTTTAAAGTACAGTAGATGTCTACAACAGAGGAGGGTGAGGGTGGGTGGTACCACTGTTTTCAAAGCAAATTCTTTGTGACCTGCAGATTCAGGGCCTGGTGACTGTGTAGGCCTCTGTTGCCTAGCAATCTCAAATGAAACCCTTTTGAATGTGCTGGAATCCCTTGCATAGTCTAATCTGCTACCATGATGTGATGTTTATGTTGTGTTGGGTGTAAGCAGTGCCTCATGCAGATTGTCTTGGATAGCATTTTTAAGCGGAGGAACATAAACCGGAGAAGGCTGATCTGTGCTGGAATCAGAGCTGCTCAAAATGCACGCCATGACAGATGCTGTTACTGTCGGAGTCTCTCCTTTTTGTTGTGTGTTTGTTTGTTTAAGTGGAGCTTTCACTACGTTTTGTATAGTGGAAACAAGTCTCCTTAAACATGAACCTCTCCCCTCCCAAACAATACAAAAAAGACCCTTTAAGCTCCGTTCATTCTAAAATGATGATCATCCTTCTATTCCCCTACCCCCAGAAAAAAGATGTAGCAGCCGTATGTTGTGTGCTCTTTAGAAGGATAAGCAGAGCAGTGTTCCATGATTCCACCCCTACACTGTGTCACTGCCTCTCATTCTGGCAAAATGTTCACTGTGCAAACCACTGGAAACTAGCCAGGTGTTTCCATGGATGCTGTTGTGACTTTCTAGAGCTGTTACATAAATGTAACTTTTTTTATTTTTCTTTCCTTGAGTGTTTAAGCAGGGCGTCAAAGAAATCGGCCTGCTTTCTTTTACTTGAACAATTGCTCAGTGAATGTCATTTTTTTTCCTTTTTGTTAATTTTTTTTTGCTCTGTATATGCATATGAGTCCTATAAACATGAATGAAATAAGTGTAGTGTTGGGCATTTTAAGGAACATAATTGCTGTACTGAGTTTGAGCCCCCTAATGTAAATGGTTATACAGTATACTAAAAAAAAAAAAACTCTGTTCCAATCTTCAACCATGCACTAGGTGCCTGTGTGACTTGAGTTACCATTATACACTAGCAAACCACCTACCTTTTAACACTAAAAATGGCCAGCTTTGGTGGTGTGTGTGTGTGTGTGTGTTTTTTTGTTTTTTTTTTGCCCATATGTATTTGCACATTTAAGCTAGACTGAGCAGTCAGTTCTTTCTTTCTTTCTTTCTTTCTTTCTTTCTTTCTTTCTTTTTCTTTTTTTTTATGAACGATTGTCGTTCTCATGGGCAGAAAGCGCCAGTGATTTGTGCTGATGAGTGGGTTATTGGTTTTCCTGTTCTCTGTAATACAAAAATAAGAAGCAGTATCTTTTTTGGGGTGTCAAGTGATTTAATGTTGTGGGACAGCAGATGGAATGTAATCTTGGTTTTAAGGAAAGATTGGAACCTCCCGTGATTACAAGGGTATTTGTCACTGGGGTGAACCTGCCAGTCATCCATTGTATTCGGTGAGAACCACAGACCAAGCTGCAGCAAGATTCTTTTTATGTGACATTTTGGGAGAAAAAAAGGGATACTGCATTTATTTCATTATTTTTCATGAAAGAAAATCCTAGCTGACAACCTCTTTTTGCATATTTACAAAAACCCAGCATGTATCTTTGGTACTCTTGACTGTTGTTTTTTTGTGTAATAATAATAATAAAAAATAAAAAAAAAATGTTCTGCTGTCTGTTAATGGTGTAATCGAAATGAATTTATTGTAGCTAACAAAAAAAATATATAATAAAAACGAGAATGTGAAACAGAAAGAGGCTCTGTAGCCTACTGATAATCGGGGAGGCTGTCTGCACAGAACTGGCCCTGGCTGGTCACAAGACTGTATGAAGCTGCAGTAAATATAACTACAGTACAAAGTTATGAAACAAAACCATTCCACTCCTTACTCCAGGAGAAATGATTTGCGTACTAGCTAAAGAGACGCATGTGGTAAAATGGTAAGAACCGCCCTTGCACAGTGCCAACGAGTGGGATAAAAGAAACTGAACATTGTAGACCGAGCAAGCTGGTTCAAGGAAAAGGGTCAGGGCCTCCAGAAATCCAAAGTGATACATAGGCTTTAACCAAGCCTGTGAATTCTTAAAATAAACCTTCAACAGCTGTCGACCACTGAAAATGTTATGAAGATAGGAATATATTAAACCACCTGCACAGATTTCAAACAAAACACACACACACAACCAGCAAGTTTACAAGAGCACAGTGATTACTGGCTGGGTGAGCTACAGCTGGGCCTCCACTTTCACAGATTGCTGACCAGGCTTTGAATTCCCACTCTTCTCTGATCCAGGCTTTTTCCCTTAAGAGGATATACAATGGAATACACTTTAACGTGTCTTGTGACATGTGCTGCAGACCAGATCAGGAACAAACTTACTGGCCTCCCAATCAGCAACTGTGCAGACAGGTTATCTGATCATCTTGTTTCAATACAGTTTTCTTTTAAAAAAGACTCTTTCTTGGTGTCAAAACAGTGTTTGCTTCAGGCTTCTAGGCATCATTCATTTACATAACGGTACAGATTTTTCATGTATCTTGCAATAGTTTGTGTTGGTTGTAGAAATCTCCATGCATTCTGGGGCAAAATGATGTATAACATTGAGAGAACTCCACAATACTCATCTGTCTTGCAGAATAAAAGATTTAAAAACAAAAAAAAGTATGTTGTTCAAACCTGTCATTGTGTAGTTTTTTCTTTTCTTTTTTGTGAGTATACTTGGAGGGTCTCTGTTTGGAAATTGTTAAATCCACAAAAGCTGATGAGAGTTGATGATGGTTGGGTGGGGTGGAGATGGACGAGAGTAAGAGTTACTCTGTGGAAGAAGCAGAGCATTTTGTTCCAGTGGTGCTAAGCATTTTCCACATTAAAATAAGATATTACTCCAACAACTAACAATGGAGTAGGAAGAAGAAAATACATGAAATTGCACTGCTGAACCCCTCCATATGACCTGTATTCTCTACATGTAATCGTCACACACAATGACAAATTCATTAGGTGGCTGATAGAATCCAATGCAAATACAGTGTTCTGCGGAGATTCCCATTGGAGCTGGTTATACATATGGAAATTCATGTAATTAACATGTGGCTTTGGGGAGACACAATGTGCATTCTCCTAATAAGAGTCTGTCAGCCTTAAATTGGTTTGGATAATTGGAGTTTCTTTAGAACCAGGTCATCCCTGAGACACACTTTATTATTCATAAGAGCTCAGGTACCCGATAAAGTCTCGGTGGAATAACAACTGTTTAACATCTTGATACATTGTGCCCTCTTATTATTATGTAAAAATATATTGTAATATTAATATAAGGGGAACATATATATAAAGCATTATGGATTTTCTTGTTACTGCATCTTGTAAATCGCTTTGTGATGGTGGTCCAATATGAAAGGCGCTATATGATAGATAGATAGAGAGAGAGAGAAAAACAAACAGTTATCGGTCCCATGGCAAGTTCTGCTGATTCCTTCCTTCATTTTCAAATAATTGAATAAATTGCTAGATAGACAATGGTAAAGGAGACTTTATATATATATATAAAAAATTTTATTAATGTAAAGAAAATAATTAATGAACATACTGATAGACATAGAATCCAAGTCATTAGCTTTCAGTGTGTGTAGGACCTGCATTTTCACAAATGAATGTCATAAATGAAGGTCCTGTTAAGTTATAATGCAACTAATTTGGCCTGGATAAGAAGGAACTTGATGAGTGTAACTTTAATCAGAGTTCACAGTGTATTTCCTACGAGTGTCTCCACTGCGGCCCTAATTAAACCCCAAAGTATGTGGAGCTCCACGGCGGTGGGAGGGGGTGCGGAGCCTGGAAGAACCGCAGTCACAGAGGAATACATTAAAGCCTGACCAGAGAGAATAATAAAGTAATAATAAGCTTCTGGCTGCCCGTTCATACAGCAGCATTTCTTCAGTGGTAAATTAGAACCTTTCCCTGATCGTCTTGTTATACAGCAACCTGCAGCTCTCCGTGTTTCAACCCAGAGTTCATTTGTCTAGAGCACATTTACCCTTGACAACATGGACAAACCTTTGTAAAAGTTTCCCATAGTACAAGCACAGCAATGTGTAATAAAGCAAAGTGAAAGCATGGCAAAGCACAGGTAAGCATTGTAAAAAAATAGCAAGATATGGTTAAGTATATTGATAAATATAGCAAACCAGGGTAAACTATAGTAAATGCATGCAGTAATATAACCATGGGAAAAGAATGGGAAAACTGAAAAAAACTACCATGCAAAAATACTGTGGTAAATGTGTGTAAGTGGAGTTACTCCAATTCAACATCTCAAACAAACACACTGTGCACACACACACACACTGTGCACATACACACACACACACACACACACACTCACTGTGCACACACTCACACACACACTCACTGTGCACTCACACACACACAAACACTCACTGTGTACACACTCACTGTCCACACACACACACAAACACTCACTGTGCACACACACACACTCACTCTGCAAACACACACACACTCACTATGCACACAAACACACACACACACACACACACACACACACACACACAAACACACTGCCTAAGGTCCCCAGGGGCTGTCATGCTGCTTAACTTCAGGAGACATCACTGCCCCCTCCTGCCCTCCATGACTCCCAAGCAGAGTACGGGGGAGAGTTCTAATGAGGTAGGCTTCACCCCCCCATACCACCCATTCTCCCTCTGCACCTCCTCACATCCTCATAGATTCCTCTCCCAGCAGGTAGGTAAAGAACTTCCTAGATAGATAGCCCTGCCTGGCCGCCCGCCTGCCAGCAACACAAAATCAAAGGCTTTCTTTTGTTCAATCCCCTGACTGGGGCAGAGGAATATTACATTTCCTGCTAATTCCCTTCATAGTGATACATACTAATACACACCAGGGGACAGTCCTCTTCAGATTGGTATTTTGATTGGCATGCCTAGTATGAGACTACCTGACAGATCAAATTACTGAAGCATCGGGCCTCAGGTTGACAGCGCTATGAAACTACACACACCCTACTCGGCCCCTGTAGTTATTTAAGCGGAATTAGGAATTTTACAGTAGATTTTCTTTTTTATTTTGTTCTTGCGGATCCCAGAATGTGTATGACATCTACTTCAATGTATTCTGCACAAAAGAAAACTAATAATGAATATCATCCTGACACCCATTTCCCATGCCTGTGCATGGAGCAGAGAGTGGAGGTAAACAATAAACTTATATTCTGGCTACTTAATGCTATTTTATATATTTTTAACAAGTTACACAAGGATGGAGAAAGGTATTGCATTGCAGTCTTGGAAAAAAAGCTCATAGTGTTAAAGCCTCACCCTGGGCAGCAGTGAGATCCTTCACCTTCGAGATCTGTGTCCTGCAATGGCTGCAGATTGGAAGAATGGAACAGCAGTTAAAGTAATGGGACACACCTCCTAACTGAGAAATTAATTCAAGCTGTCATTCCGCTAGTTACCTTGCAGAACCATATGGAGCAGCTGTCCCTAACCCTACAGACAAAGCGTGTCTGAGTTTCAGTGCAGTGTAATTTCCAGGCAGTGCTTAGTATTCAGATTCCGGTAACGAGCGTGTGTAGGTGTGTGTTTTTTACCAGAAAAGGAAATGTTAGAGAATAAAAGTGCATGTATATTTTGCTTAGATTTTAAATGCTAGCGTTAAATAGAAACTTGTCTCCCTTCTCCACAACCTTGCCCTGTAGCCGTTGGCTGTAAAGACCACACTTCTGTGAAAATCTCTGCAGAGGTGAAACTGAGCCTAACTCTGGCACTGCCCAGCGCTACCAAGCGAAATCCAGCGAACAAACCCTCCTTCATTCAGGAGCCCTGCAAAAATAAACTACACACCTTTTTTTTTTCTTTTGATCGTGTACAAATGTTGATTTTACTGTGGTGCCCTGTTTTCATTGCTTTACCTCTATGAATTCATTCCAGCCTTCTTAGAGCTCAGTATATATCATCAGTTTTAGAAGTGATTTATCCTGGGTGACCTAACTGAGACTCGGAACACAGTGGGGGTCTTGCTGTGCTAACACTTTACATGAAGTGCCTCTAATTACTGTGTATTTACATAGTAGTTACTTAGTAAATACATGTGTACTTACACATAATTACAATGTTATTGCGCATAGTTGCAATGTAGTTAATGTGTACATCTTTGTGTACGATATAACCCTAACCTTAACCCTAACCCATTTATGATACAATGGTGCACTTGCATATATAGTGCAAAAACATATACGCATTAAGTCCATTGTAACTATGCATAATAACATTGTAATTGTGTGTAAGTACACATGTATTTACTAAGTAGCTACTATGTAAACACACAGTAATTAGAGACCTTTAATGTAAAGTGTTACTGCAATTAGTCCCTGTGTCCCCAAGCACAGTGGTACCTGTGGGTTCTTCATTTCCCAAAAAAGGGTTTCTGCAACCAAGACTGGCACAATGTCATCTATGTGCTCAGACTTGTAGAGACGCAGTTCTAGGATGGGAAGGCAGTATGTTTTGTTATACTATCACTACTGCTAAAAATACTTCTAGGAAATTGAGACATGCACAGCGAATAGGACTGCATTCAGTGCAAGATTTACTAAATTAATTAGGGGACGACTGAACCACCATGCCATCTGTATGAACACTCTGCTCTCACCTGTAATAAAGGCTCTGCAAGAAGGGGTTACAAAAACTCAGAATAGTTTTGATGGAAACTTTTTGTCTTTTTTCTTTTGGCCAGTAGCAGGAAATTAGGCAGTTTTGCCAGCGAAAGATCAAAGCCTTCTTTGTCTGACCCTGGCCTGTGAAATGGCAGACTCACCAGCTTCTATAAAGAGGAAAAACCTGCCCAGTGGATGTTGCTTTTGGACCTGCAGATCTGTCTGTGCAACTGCAGCTGCTGTGCAATAATCTGCACCCAGCATGAGACTTGAATCGCAACATCTGGAACTAATAAGGGGAAGTCAGAAACTGAAAGAAAGTGAGAAAATTCGACAGCTTCCATTAATTAGGTTTAAACCAAGCCCCCTTTGGGAGAAGTGTTAAGACCCATTAGGGTGTGGTGTATATACAGGATACCTTTAACAGCCATCAGCATGCTCTCATGCATTCGAAAGGGGGGGTTTCAGTGCCAGCGTTTTAGCACTCAAGTGAAAATAGGACTTTGTCACGGAGCAGCTAAGACGTTGGAAAAAAAACTTCTACTGTCTCAGCCGACATTCTTAGATGACTGATGAGGAAAGCAGCCCTGGTAACTATAATTACCCTGGCTCATGGGTCATCAACAGTGAGGCATGGCGAATGCAGTTTATATTAATCACTAGGCAGGTAGAGTGTATCGTTACCATGGGGTTTACACTTCAGCTATAGTACATTATGAGGGTCATGCTTTCTTGGTTTGAATTAGCATGAAATCTTTTTGTCTTGCTCAAGACTATTCCTACATAACTTCATAACACTCATAAAACTCCCTGAAATGCTTTTCTTTTTTCATACGTACTGTATGGAACAATCTGGAGGTAAAAGGTTCATGTTCTTATTCTTCATTGCAGTTTAACTTCATGAAGGAACTCTTCAGTACTGGAGTGCACTGCTCTCAGACATGACCTTGTTCTTCATTGCAGTCTAACTTCATGAAGGAACTCTTCAGTACTGGAGTGCAATGTTCTCAGAGATGACCTTGCTCTTCATTGCAGTCTAACTTCATGAAGGATCTCTTCAGTACTGGAGTGCAATGTTCTCAGAGATGACCTTGCTCTTCATTGCAGTCTAACTTCATGAAGGAACTCTTCAGTACTGGAGTGCAATGTTCTCAGAGATGACCTTGTTCTTCATTGCAGTCTAACTTTGTGAAGGAACCCTTCAGTACTGGAGTGCAATGTTCTCAGAGATGACCTTGCTCTTCATTGCAGTCTAACTTCATGAAGGAACTCTTCAGTACTGGAGTGCACTGTTCTCAGAGATGACCTTGTTCTTCATTGCAGTCTAACTTCATGAAGGAACTCTTCAGTACTGGAGTGCAATGTTCTCAGAGATGACCTTGTTCTTCATTGCAGTCTAACTTTGTGAAGGAACTCT
This sequence comes from Acipenser oxyrinchus oxyrinchus, assembly GCA_030684275.1. Lineage (NCBI taxonomy): Eukaryota > Metazoa > Chordata > Actinopteri > Acipenseriformes > Acipenseridae > Acipenser > Acipenser oxyrinchus. The sequence continues at coordinate 34,238,185 of CM060260.1, forward strand.
TCAGTACTGGAGTGCAATGTTCTCAGAGATGACCTTGCTCTTCATTGCAGTCTAACTTCATGAAGGAACTCTTCAGTACTGGAGTGCACTGCTCTCAGAGATGACCTTGTTCTTTGTCCACAGCTCTCCTGAAGCAGCTGACCTATAGTGTTAGCAGAAGCGCATTCAGTTTGCACTTATTTTCTTAGTTTGAAAGTACACTTTTTTAAGCTTTCTTGTGCTTCTAATAGCATTTGAGTCTTTCGTTCACGTACCTACACGAACATATGTGCACACCAACACATTTCTGATTTCAGTCTGAGCTAGAATGAAAAATATTTCCCCTGTAAAGGAAAACATCTGCCCTTCAATTTACACGTCTATTTTTAGACCTTTTAATTTGGTGCCCATCCCCGGTCAGGACTTGAAAATAAATAAATATTGAGGCAGTTTAAGAGGGGGGATCACTCAGAATGAAAGATGTTCACATTTTGTTTTACTGCTTGTCACAATGAGAGATTACAAGGCAGGGGGTTTGTGAAGCTCTCTGGCACTCTCTGTGACGTACAGTTCTTATCCATATTTCATCCAGCAACAGGCTATCCCGAGTGTCCCTGGCCAGAGATATGGACCCTGAAACAGGCTCTCTGTATCCTGCTCCTATCAAACAAGCAAAGTTTTGGATCACTACAACACCCTGGGTACCACATGAACTCGGAAGGGTAACACTGTACATGAATCGTCTTTAATTACTGTGTATTTACAAGGTAGTTACTTAGTAAATACATGTGTGCTTACATATAAATTACAATGTTGCTATGCATACTTACAATGTATTTGTTGTGTGAATGTTTTTGCAGGACATATGTAAGTACACAATTGTTACACCCCATGGAATTACGCGCCTGGTAATCTTATGCATAAAACAGATCACCATGCATAGGTACGTAATATTACATAATATCACCATTAACAGGGAAGGACTGGGGAACATGTTGGATCACAATGAGACTCAAGAGAGCATTGGTCCATTTCTGCCAGAAAATGCCACAACAAAGATCCCACTTTGCAAATACATCAGCAAAAGAGATTTAAATATTTTCCTGGACAGGTATTTGAAGACGTCGACTTGTTTTGGTCATCGACAGCTGACCGTCTTCCTAATTTGAAAACATTAGCTTTCAGATATATAAATACAGCTGATGCTCAGCACAGCAACTCGCTGTTTAGTCTTGTCCTGTCTGATCAGAGGCACTCTCTTTCAGAAGAGAAACCGAAAGAGCTGGTGTGCCTTTATTTCAATCTTGGAATTTAGAACGACTTTATGTTAAAAAAAAATCCATTGGTTTTTACTTAATGATGCTTTATTTTTATTTATTTATTTATTTTTTTAATTACTGTGCTATATTTTGATATCCAGTATGAGAGAAGAACCCAATACAACTGCACAATAATTGTGTTACTTTGCACATACTTGCACAGCGATACTGCATCATTTTCCATAATTTTGATTTTTTTTCTGTGAATAATTCCCTGGGGTGTAAATTGTATTAGAAAAGGGCTAGAGTTAAGGTTAGGGGTCGGGTTAGGCTTAGGGTTATATCGTGCAAAAAGATTTCCACATTAAGTACATTGTAATTATGCGTAAGTACACATGTATTTACTAAGTAACTAGAGACAATGTAAAACGTTAACCTCGGAAGCTAGACATGATTAAAATTCACGCCCCCCCTTTACGTTCACAAGTTATTATGGTCTCTGTTGTTTTACAATTAGAGCAAAGTGTGTGAATGCCTTCAACTGAGCACTCGAGTGGTTTCATTGCAAGTGCATGAATATTTTAAATAAAAAAAAATATGAAAGCTATTTCAATTCCTGCATTCATTCATTAAAACAACTCGTTCTCATATGGGTCTGGTTTTTTTGTTGTTTTTTTTGTTTTTTTTGTCATAATAATGACAACATAGAGCTCCGCAGAGGCCAATGTTTAGCACAATGTTAATTATTTTTAAGCGGGTACCTCGGCTCTAACGGGGAACTGAGGAAATGTATTCATGGTGTCTGTCATCATTCTCAGTTTCACAGTGCTCTGAGGACATGACTCAACCTAAAGCTACTCACAGGGGAAGACATTAAAAACATGCAGTGGAGCGCAAGGAAATGAGGGATTGATAATCAAGTCAAATGCACCATGGGGGGATTTACAATGTCATTTTATGTAAAATATAGCATGAGGTGTGTGGTCCGCACATGCAAAACAGAACTGATTGCTTTTGTTAACAATGACTATAAGCTACTACAGAACTAAGAGAGGACTGGGGACTTCAGTCACATTGCACACGGGATCCCCATAAAACTACCCCTGAGAAGGAAAAGAATAAGCTGCTGGGCCAAGGAAAAACATTTTTATGAATAATAGTCCATCCAGATTGCAGTTTTTGTGCTGTAATTTGAATATATAGCACAGCACAGTGCAAAGCAATACAATGCAATACCATACCATGCAGTTCAATATATCACCTTTAAGACAAAATCTTCCCAAAGCGCTGTGCAGGAGAGGAATAAAAACATCATAGGACACAATCATAAAGCATCATAATGATGGGGTTCTGCAGTATAGGGCTGACATACTGTAATGCAGCTCTCTGTGTATTTGTAATGCAGGGCACAGAAAGTATGTTTTTTTGTTTGTTTTTTTTAAATCTAAAAATTAAATAACTGAAGATGAGGAATTACTTTCCTTATGTTAAGCTTTGCATCTGTTTAGCAATGCAGTCTAATCTGGACGAGTGCGATTCGTCCCGTCATTCTGCCGTCGGATTTGAATGATTGCAAGATTTTTTTTAAACACGAAAAAGTCATTCATCATAGACCTCTCACTCCTCTTTTGTATGTGCTTTGCTATACTTTGCTCTGCTTCCCTGTGATTCAGCATGCTTTCACCTTGCTTTACTACATTTGCTTCCCTGTGATTCAGCATGCTTTCACCTTGCTTTACTACATTTGCTTCCCTGTGATTCAGCATGCTTTCACCTTGCTTTACTACATTTGCTTCCCTGTGATTCAGCATGCTTTCACCTTGCTTTACTACATTTGCTTCCCTGTGATTCAGCATGCTTTCACCTTGCTTTACTACATTTGCTTCCCTGTGATTCAGCATGCTTTCACCTTGCTTTACTACATTTGCTTCCCTGTGATTCAGCATGCTTTCACCTTGCTTTACTACATTTGCTTCCCTGTGATTCAGCATGCTTTCACCTTGCTTTACTACATTTGACTCTGATGTTACCCTTCACAAGGGCAGTGCCCACCAAGAAAAACCTAGAGCAGCCCAGAACTATTTCTAGACTTACTGTATATTCTATTTTTGAAGCTTTGCTCAGAGTTCAGGAAGTACCAACCCTTTTCTCCCAATTAGCTGTTAAATGAATGCTCCCCTCCTATTTCCCTGTTTGCTTGTGGTGTGGTGTGTGTTAAGGCTGTTCTGTCCTGTTCCCAACAGCTTGCATGCATCTTGTTCTTGTAACCCAAGGTGCCTATTCACTGGAGTATGCCAGTCCTGCACCTCCCAGCTATTCACTGGAGTATGCCAGTCCTGCACCTCCCAGTTATTCCTGACAGTAAATGGTGTATTTGTGAATGACTGGGAGTCATTCTGCTTTGTTACCTCGGCTCTAAAATAACAGAGTAAGGTTCTGAAGTACAACCCTACCTTTTTAGATACTGTAGCATTATATCCTTCCCTGGTACTCAAGCTACAGTATTCTACAACACTGTGTGGGGTTTGTGGTCTCCCAATTTAATTCATGAAAGGAGGACAGGAAAGACTGAAATCTTGACATATCCTAGCACATCATTTTACTAATCAGTTCCTCCGATAATACTTATTTGAAGTATTTCTTACAGTACATACTCATTTTATTACCACCAGTAACTATGAAAGTCTTTTTTTGCCGTGTGTAAGTAACTGTACAGTTTATAAAGCATGTAGGCTTCCATTATTGAGGCTGATATCACTGCTCCATTACTGACAGGGTCTCCCTGCTTAGCTTAATGCTAAATAAACAATGGAGAAGGCATGTGGGACACTGCAGGGCAGGCGGTGTCCAGTGGACCCGACAGCTCAGTACCTGCCTGGGGAGGAAAGGGAAGCTGACAGCCGGGCTGATGAGAGTCACCAAGGTCAGGTGAGTCGACCCAACCTCCTGATTCATACATGGTGTTCCTGACCGTGGCATAATAACCTAACGTCTTAGGTAGCAGAAGCCCTTCTGAAGACCAGGTGCAGCCCCTGATTGGCTGCTTGGAGAACAGCAGGTGCCCTATCACGGTAATGCTGGGCTGTGCTGAGTTGGGATTACAGGGCTGGGCCGGGGATGTTCCTGTGGACATCCCTTTAATCCAAGAGGGGGATTATCTCAAATTAATGAGCAAACAGCAGGTAAAAACAGACGGCTGTGTCTCTCAGGCCATTGGTTAGTATATATAACGCGTCACAAAGCTTTTCGACTGATGCAGCGAGTTCCAAGAAGTATGACAGGATTACACAACGAACAGCCAGGCTGATGTAGCTATTTCATTGCAGCATTCCACTGTTTCCTTCTTTTCTTTCAACTTTCTTTTTGTCGCCCCCTCCCCTCCTTCTAGGGCTATTTGCTCACTAATCTTCTCTATACTCTATCTTCCCCTCAACAGTGTCGTTCTCCCCTCTCCCACAGAGCCTTCAGCAGCCAATAGGAGGCAGGGGAGCTGCCTGCTAGCCAACAAATCAGGTGCTAGTTGCTATGTTATTGAAAAGTCTACGTCCCATCCATGAATTGTTAAGCGTCATGCCTGATTCCAAAATAAAAAAAAGAAATGTTGCACACGGAGATGCAAGACTAATCAGTGAAACACGCACTATTGAGGCAAACATAATCATATTGAAAAATAGTGTGTTTTTTTCTAAATTCAGCAGGACCTCATTTTACAGTGAAAAACTCTTTCCTGTTTTACTGCCCTTACTGAAAATGACTGAACAGAAGAATACGGTTCATACCAGGGGTGGGTTTTAATTGAGCATGTGAGGGACAGCTTGTTTACACAGCAGTGTGTGCCACATGGGTCAAGACAACACAGTGATCTAAACCCAGCGAAATGAATACAGTCCTGGTCCTACACGTGGTGCTGAAATAGCAGGATCTCCTTCCATCTACTGAAAGAGGCTTCAGAGGTACACACAAACTGAACACAACTTTCCTCTCAAGTATTTTCCCTTAAAGCAAGATCATTGTAACCCAGGTACAGTATAGGGTGCTCCTGTAATATCGTCTGTTTAAATATTTCCTTGACTTATTCTTATTAATTGTTTATGTCAGGGGTGTCCAATCACAGTCCTGGAGGGCCATTCCACTATATGTTAACCGGGTAAAATTACATAATGAACTACTTCAGGGTCTGGATGGAGGTTTAATAGGTTCAGTTCTGATTGAAAGCGAGTCTATTACTGTTCGAGGAAGTTCAGCTTTGAACTCTGAATAGTCACTCAGGGAGATGCGCCCCGTATCATTAGTTTTATTCAGCACTCCAGTAACTCTGTCTGAGCGCAGCCTCTGTAAGAGAAAAAAGGAAAGTTGGGAAAACGCAGAATAACTCAGGCTGCTGTTCCTCCTCCTCTCATCCACTTGTTCGTGCCTCCAGACTAAAGCTCTGTTGAGTTTGGCATTAGGAGAGAAGGCAGTGCTCTTCAGAACTGTCTGTCTGGAAAATATAAAACACAGAGAAAGTTGTATTGATGTTTTTTTTTTCTTCCTCTGCAACATCAAAGCAAAAGAACCTTCATTCAGATACCAGCTTAGTTTGTGCTAATATATAAAAGCTCACAGTGTAGAAATGCTTTCACCCAGATTCTCCAGTGGGGTGCACAGTTGTCTTTGCCAGTCAGGGGTCCAGTCCCTAGACCCCAACACTGGCCTAAAAAAGACCAGAGCTTTGCAACTGGGAAATAGCAATCTCATTTCCAAAACAACTGGAGCAGATCAAACTCTAGGTTCAGTGAAACAAAAGAAAAGATAAAAGGAGAAAGAAAAAAAAACTTCCAGTGAATCCCTAGCGTAGTACACAAGAGATGGGTTAATTTCACCAGACAGATTGAGAATAAAGTTTGGAAACCATCTCCAGAAGAACGCTAGTGGAATTGCAAGAAAGGTGCTCTGCTAATGAGAGGTAATGTTTTTAAAAGTCTGGGTTGTTCTCCTTTAATGAAGACGTGCAGCACAGAAAGAGGCAATATAAGCAAATCAGGTTGGATATGCACACAAGGTTGAGCAGCTCTACATTTCAATGTCCACCTCGGTTGCAAGACTCTCATTGCTGGCTCGAACCTACCTATTTGCAAATCTAATTTTCCAGACAGACACATTAAAAATTAATAGACACAAATGTTCTCCGGTCTTCCGCAGACAATTACTGCACAGTACAGTATGTTGTGCTCTGTTTTTTTTTCTCTCGTGGGTATGTGTTGCCAGTCAATGCAATAACAAACTGTGAGCAGTGGTTCAGAGTGAGAGTCTCTCAGAGACTCATACAGGTACATTATGGAGTTTTAAATAGGGTCTATTAAATGGTTGAGACTTCAAACCAGACACCAAACCCACACAGTCTCCAGAGCTTTGCTTGGGAATAGACTTGCAAGACTCTGAAACCAATCCAATGTAGTTATCTAATGCTGTTTCCACACACACAATCCCCTTTCACATCTCTCAAGTCATAAATAAGCAATCGCTTGCGTTGCCTCAACAACAATGGGGAACTAGACAAGAACCAGCAGCACAGTATACACTCATTCGCTTGCACATGTAATGAGCAGTGTTGTGTGATACACTGCCGTCCCGGATTCTGTGCTGTCTCCTGTCGGTGAGATGAGATGAGGTTAAAAGCTCTAAAACTACGAATGCAGACGAGCCCTGCTCTTTTGCATTGTGGTCAAGACGCCTGCTTGCGGTGTGTGGAGTCGCCGATTCACACCCAGCCTCCACCCAGTCACACACATCACCAACTGTATTTGACAGCACATTACATTTCATTTGATCTGTAATGTGTAAGAATAGCAGTATGCAAGCAGAATGAGGAGGATGTTTATTCAGGCAGTAAGGTAGGAGAGTATGCCATGCAGATAGTGGGACGCCACTGGGCTTAGTTTTTATCTTCTTCTTCTTTTTACTGCCAAAGCAATTCATTCTGTGCTATCGTAACTACCGCGGGCTGGGGGTTTAAATGAGTTAGTTTGGGAGTGAGGTGAACTCACTCCCTGGTTTCCCTCTGCTGTCTGGATGAACAGTTGCCAGTCCAGCCTGGAAGCACGCCAGCTATCGGATTACAATCCACAGTGAAGCGGAATTACAGCCTCATATCCCAACCTTTAAGGCCTTACTGAGTTAAATTAAACTGGTTTACAATGTCTGGACATACAGTACAGTTGGGAGACAGCAGCAGATTTGCACCGGGGGGGAAAGGAGACCAAACCATTAACTGCCTCATTAAATCCTCCAATCTGAGGATAGATAGAGGACAGCATATGTGCGGAGAAGCAGTGGAAGTGCAATGTAGCCCTGCCCCTGAGAGAGCAGTGAGGCTCAAACTGCTGACTAATTTCCACTTGGCTGGACTGTTTGTTGTCCACAGATGATTCAATAAAGCCAGCACTGTGGACCCGAGCTGGATGAATCTGGCTTGTATTTTGGTGGGGGGTGAGCAGCGCTGTGTGCTCTATGGAATTGATTGCATTGTCACCTCAGTCTGTACAGCAGCCCCGCTCTCTCTAGAAGAAGTCGCGTCGCTTTGCTCAGCTTTTTAATTTTTTTCAATGAACACAATGGAAAATGCTGAGGAATTCCAAAGCTTAGCGGTACTGGAAAGAGACGATTACACTTTCTCTGGCTGGAGCAAACCGGGTCCACAATTGTTTAGTCTGGCCGTTGCTTGCTGTAATGTACGTGGCACTGGCTAGCGTTGTTGTTTTTATATTTAGTTTTTTGCATGGGTAGCACTTTTATCCTTTTACCTTCTCTCAACCAAACACGTTAGCATTATCTGTAGCCCACCTCTCCTGACCTCCCCTGACCTTCAAGCCATCGGAGTTACGAAACAAATGTAACCACTTTGTGGAAATACTTGAAATTAGATAAATGCATTACTTATTATATGTGATACTAGAAGTTCCATGTACAAATAAAATGTGAATTTGTATAATAATTCTTGTTTAAGACATATATTCCAGTGGCGTGACCCATACCTTCAGATGTAGGACTACACCACTGCACCTAACATGGAATAAAAAGCTGTTATCCAGCCTGTTTTCTATGTTTCTTGGCACATTGGAATACCAGGTGTGATTCTCACGTTGTCTTCGTTATCACGTAAATGGAAACAGGAATGCGATGTCTGCAAACTTCCCACAGTCTGACCCTCAGTCCCTGGCCCCAGACTCAAACCTTACAGGGTAAGCCACTGCTTGGACGGCAGTTGTGGAGGAATTTCTATTCAGCACTGGTTAAACAGGAACAGGCAACGACTGGTACTAACAAGCTTGCAGCTGCTTCTGTCCAACCTCTCCCAGCTGCTCTCACTTTCCAACTAAGATGGGCTGGGTTTACAAATCCTATGTTTGAAATGTGGGAACACTTTACATTGCCTGTCTCTAATTACTGTGTAATTACATAGTAGCTACTTAGTAAATACAAATGTACTTACACAAAATGACTATGTTACAATGTTTTTGTATGATATAATCCTAATTCTAACCCTATCTCTAAACATAACTCTAACCCTTTTTTTTATTTTTTATTTTTTTTATAAATTTAGTTATTGTCAATTATTTTTATTATTTTCTCCCAATTTAGAATGGCCAGTTTTTTTTTTTTTAAGCACAGCTCACCGCTACCACCCCTGTGCTGACTCAGGAGGGCGAAGACGAACACACACTGTCCTCCGAAGCGTGTGCCGTCAGCCGACCGCTTTTTTCACACTGCGGACTCACCATGCAGCCACCCCACACAACGCAGCTCTTGGGCAGCTTACAGGCGAGCCCACAGGCGCCTGGCCAGACTACAGGGGTCGCTGGTGTGCGGTGAGCCGAGGACACCCTGGCCGACCTAACCATCCCTCCCCCTGGGCGACGCCACCAATTGCGCCGCCCCCTGGAAGCTCCCACCCACGGTCGGCTGTGGAATAGCCTGGACTCGAACTTGCCACGTACAGACTATAGAGCGCATCCTGCACTCCACGTGGAGCGCCTTTACTGGATGCGCCACTCGGGAGCCCCCCACTCTAACCCTTTTCTGATACAATTCTGTACTTACATACACAACCGTTCAAAAGTTTGGGGTCGCTTAGAAATTTCCTTGTTTTCCATGAAAACATACATGAAATGAGTTTGAATAGGAAATATAGCAAAATGAATAGGAAATATAGTCATTGACAAGGTTAGAAATAATGATTTTTAATTGAAATAATAATTGTGTCCTTCAAACTTTGCTTTCATCAAAGAATCCTCCATTTGCAGCAATAACAGCCTTGCAGACCTTTGGCATTCTAGTTGTCAATTTGTTGAGGTAATCTGAAAAGATTTCACCTCATGCTTCCTGAAGAACCTCCCACAAGTTGGATTGGCTTGATGGGCACTTCTTACGTACCATACGGTCAAGTTGCTCCCACAACAGCTCAATAGGGTTGAGATCCGATGACTGTGCTGGCCACTCCATTATAGACAGAATACCAGCTGACTGCTTCTTCCCTAAATAGTTCTTGCATAGTTTGGAGCTGTGCTTTGGGTCATTGTCCTGTTGTAGGAGGAAATTGGCTCCAATCAAGCGCCGTCCACAGGGTATGGCATGGTGTTGCAAAATGGAGTGATAGCCTTCCTTCTTCAAGATCCCTTTTACCCTGTACAAATCTCCCACTTTACCACCACCAAAGCACCCCCAGACCATCACATTGCCTCCACCATGCTTGACAGATGGCGCCAAGCACTCCTCCAGCATCTTTTCATTTGGTCTGCATCTCACTAATGTTCTTCTTTGTGATCCGAACACCTCAAACTTAGATTCGTCTGTCCATAACACTTTTTTCCAATCTTCCTCTGTCCAGTGTCTGTGTTCTTTTGCCCATCTTAATCTTTTTCTTTTTATTGGCCAGTCTGAGATATGGCTTTTTCTTTGCAACTCTGTCTAGAAGGCCAGCATCCCGAGTCGCTTCTTCACTGTTGACGTTGAGACTGGTGTTTTATGGTACTATTTAATGAAGCTGCCAGTTGAGGACCTGTGAGGCGCCTGTTTCTCAAACTAGACACTCTAATGTATTTGTCCTCTTGCTCAGTTGTGCACGGGGCCTCCCACCTCTTTCTATTCTGGTTAGAGCCAGTTTGCGCTGTTCTGTGAAGGGAGTAGTACACAGCGTTGTAACGAGATCTTCAGTTTCTTGGCAATTTCTCGCATGGAATAGCCTTCATTTCTCAGAACAAGAATAGACTGACGAAGTTTCAGAAGAAAGTTCTTTGTTTCTGGCCATTTTGAGCCTGTAATCGAACCCACAATTGCTGATGCTCCAGATACTCAACTAGTCTAAAGAAGGCCAGTTTTATTGCTTCTTTAATCAGCACAACAGTTTTCAGCTGTGCTAACATAATTGCAAAAGGGTTTTCTAACGATCAATTAGCCTTTTAAAATGATAAACTTGGATTAGCAAACACAACGTGCCATTGGAACACAGGACTGATGGTTGCTGATAATGGGCCTCTGTACGCCTATGCAGATATTCCATTACAAATCAGCCGTTTCCAGCTACAATAGTCATTTACAACATTAACAATGTCTACACTGTATTTCTGATCAATTTGATGTTATTTTAATGGACAAAAAATTTGCTTTTCTTTCGAAAACAAGGAAATTTCTAAGTGACCTCAAACTTTTGAACGGTAGTGTATATCGTGCAAAAAGATTGACACATTAAGTACATTGTAACTATGCATAATAACATTGTAATTATGTCTAAGTACACATGTAGTTACTAAGTAATACACGGTAATTAGAGACACAATATAAAGTGTTATCGAAATGTGTGTCCACACCTTTTAAATTACAGGTTTGAATTAATGCTCACTAGCATTTGGACTATTACGGTTCCCATATATTAACTGGGGTTGACCTTTTTGCAGAGGACACAGAAAGTGAGAATGAGAGAGAAACGAGAGAGACTTGTAAGCATGTGTGATCACCATGAAAGCCAATACAGACCTGACAGGGGTTGTGCTTGAAATGAATGTGCTAATGAGAGGCTCTATACACATGTTAAGTATACCCATCTGTGGCAGTCTGGCTCGCAGTGGTGAGTGTGATGACGTCACGGACCAGGAAGAAACTGAAACCACAACAATGGATGGGCGGGCGAAACTGAACGCAACGGCGTTCAGTTGATTTTATTAATAAACAAACAAAACAAAAGATTTAAACAAAACAACAAAACAAAAGGGCACGAGGGCCAAACGAATAAACAGACAAACAAGTAAGTGGCGTGCTGGCTAAACCAGCATGTTTTAGCAATTGTTTTATGTCGCTCTCCGCTCTCTCTCGCTCTCTACTCCAAAACTCCACACCGCAGCACAGACAGCTGTCGGTTCTATACTCTGGCCGAGGGGTTAACTAGCTATTAATTATCTTATTACCCTCGCCACAGTCTGCATCGTTTGGTAAGGATGCATGACTGTCAGCTAGTTAAATAATCAGTAGCTGATCAGTCATGCATCCTCACGGGTTTTTAAATATACATATAAAAGACACGGCGCTTTTACCCGCCGCAAACAAAAATACAAATAATAATAAATAGGGCGGACACTCCCACACCATCCCTTGATTGCATGGATCAGTATATACAAACCAACATAAACTCCAGCATAGTATACTTTATAAAAAGGTAATGAAGGATTGAGCATCTGGCCGCAGGATTCCTTTTTTTTTTTTTACATATTTAAATCCAACTCATTTGGAGACAAAGGATTATAAGCCTGCCTGTGAATTTCAGTGCTGATAAAGTAATACATTACAGCACACATGACAAGCACGTAAAGCATAATTATAGGGTTATCCAATTTATTGGGTTGCTTACTGTTAATTACAATTCCATCTACAGGAGCAAAAAAAACAACAATCTGCTGTTTCAGTGGTTTGTGGTGTATAATTCATGTTTTATAGAGAGTAGAAAGCCAAAATACCTTCCAAGAAATAAAATCACTTTAAAAGAGGAGTTATTAGAATAAATCTGAGCTCTGCCGCAAACACAATGTGTTTTCACAAGAGCGGGCTGCGCGCGTCTGGCAAAGATTAGGGTTGCAGTTCTTTGGAATGATCTATGGTGTGTATCAACGGTCTTAGCTTGACATGGGCTTGACCTGGCCAGCAGAAGAACTCATCGGGGTCTCCAGCTGCTATGAATTACAGCAGAGCAGAGAGACACAAACTCTGCAGCAGTCATGACAAGGTGTAACTGTTCTGCAGTAGCAGGGTGCGTGTCCTGAAAGAGTGTTTATGTATTTTAGCTCTGCCCTTTTAAATAAGTACATTAAGCGCATCTAATTAGTGTGTATTTACATAGTAATTACATAGTAAATACATGTGTACTTAGACGCAATTACAATGTCATTATGCAAAGTTACAATGTACTTAATGTGGACATCTTTTTGCACGATCTAACCCTAACCTTACCTAACCTTTTCTCACATCGTGCAAAAAGATTTCCACGTTAAGTACATTGTAGCTTTGCATAACAACATTGCAATTATGTGTAAGTACACATGTATTTACTAAGCAACTGCTATGTAATTAGAGACACTTAATGTAAAGTGTTTCTTAATAAATAACCATATACTGAATGCTGCAAAAAAATGCTAATGAAAAAACGCACATGATTAAACTGTTGATTTCAAGCTGTTCCCCGTCTGTGAAAATGTGTTGAAAGTGGATTAAAAGCAGCATCTTTTATTAAGCAGCTTGAGGTTTCAGTGCTTAGGGACTCGAGGTGCCTCAGGTATGTTAACATCTGGGGTCACGCAATTAAAAAAAAAAAACAGAAATGTGGCTCTTTATCAGTGTTTTATCTCAAGCACCATGGCTTGCTTGCTTTCTGGGGTCTCGCCATGGCAACATTGTAATGGTCTCCTCAGAGACTGCAGCAGTTGGTCGCGAGCTCATTAACAATACTAAGTGAGGGTGTGATACCCTCCCCTCGGCTTTATCACTTTATACACAACTGCCTCTGCTTGATGTTCTTGGGCAATTCAGATCAGTTTTTGGTCAATAGAATCTTCTAATCATTATTATTGTTGTTTATTTAGCAGACGCCTTTATCCAAGGCGACTTATAGAGACTAGGGTGTGTGAACTATGCATCAGCTGCAGAGTCACTTACAACAACGTCTCACCCGAAAGACGGAGCACAAGGAGGTTAAGCGACTTGCTCAAGGTCACACAGTGAGTCAGTGGCTGAGCCGGGATTTGAACCAGGGACCTCCTGGTTACAAGCCCTTTTCTTTAACCACTGGACCGCACAGCCTCCAATCATTTATAATTGCCCGGGGATCTAATCAAACATTTGTTTCATTCTTACAGTTATAACTCTCAAGTATTCCCAGTAGTAATATGCTGTTTGTTGTGCTGTGTTAGGCGTCCATTGAGACACAGTTGCACGTGCTTTGAAATACAAAGTAGTTTAGATATTGCATTATTGAGTGAAGCAGGGGTTGTGATGAGGAAGCAGAGCTGGTCATGATAATTTATATATCTTATTTCCTGTGTATAAAGACTTGTCTCTATAGATCATTTTACATGGTCCCTTGGGCAGTTGCTAGAAGCAGGCGTGTATGCTGCCAAGAGGATTTCAGGGTGTGGTGATACGTTATATCTTGAAATATGATAATAAAAACACCACCATACTTTTCATTTGATTCAATTAATCAAATACCAATAAAAATCCTTGAGATGCAGTGAATACACAAAGTATATAGAATACAAAATCATTCCCTCTGTGGCTACAGCTAAAGTGTTTTGGTGGAGTCAGTGCTGCTGACTGGGGGTGCTTGCATGGTTTCTACGTGTTTGATATAGTACCTGTTTTATGAATGGAAAGAGATTCCTCCAGTGTTGTCAGTAATGCCACTCTGAATATCACAGGCTTGACATTGCTGGTATTCAGAAACACCTAAATTAAAAATGAAATAGTGTTAGACACACGCATCCATCCACCCATACATGCATGCAATCATACACATGCATCCATGAATACATACATACATGCAATCATACACACACATCCACCCATACATACATGCAATCATACACATGCATCCATGCATAGATACATACATGCAATCATGCACACACATCAATGCATGCATACATACATGCAATCATACACACACATCCATCTGCCCATACATACATGCAATCATACACACACATCCATGCATACATGCATACATGCAATCATACACACACATCTATGCATACATACATACATATGGCAATTCATCACAGTAGTTATTAAGCAGTCAGTCTCGCAATACAAGTTAGCTTTAATACAGATTTGACATTCCTGGAATCAGTTGTTTTTGTGGTTCGTTTAATTCACAACAAGGAATGCTGAACAAAGGAAGCGAGAAAGATCTCTGCACTTTCAGAGCTGTTGAGTACAGAAGTAAGCCTCGACAGGCTATTGAATTATTTATCATACACTTTAATATTCCTACTCTGGGGTTTGTTCATGATTCAAATGCTGTTGTTATTGTGTTGAATGTTTCCTTGGCAGCCTGTAGCCATTGCCACGTTCAAACCTGTCATTTTAGCATTGCAGTTCTGATGTGACCTTGATAGGGGACCACTGGAGAGTGAACAAGAGGCTCCTTGGGTCAGGGCTGCAGAGACAGGGAAAGGGCACTGAGACAGCAGCTTTTTTACTTTACTTTTCAGACTTTTCTTTTTCTTTTAAAATAAAATAATACAACCATCACGTTTCTTTTAGCCACTCCTGGTGCAGTGAAATTTCTCAGTCATGCGACTGTGTGTTTGTGTTCCACAGTATGTACATGTATGTGGGATTGCGCATTAAAAAATACTCCTTTAAGCACTGTCTTAGAGAAAGATAATGGGATTCCAACGTATTCTCATTTCAACAGGCTTTTTGGATTAGGTATCATTAGCCTCTCCATGCAGCAAATACAGTTTAGAAACAATGAATATTCATACATTAATTCTTTTTTTAAAAGATAATCAGGGATAGTTCAAAGAGCTGTAAAATATGGATTGGAGTGCCTTGCAATGCAAAGTACAGTACAGTACAGTACAGTACAGCCGCACAGAACACCCCATAGCAGGCAATTCACAGGTCTTTTATTTATATAGAGAGTCAGCAAAGACACAGTAAAGTCCCAGGACCATCATTACTTCTCCCACCTGTCTCTTTACTATCGATCTCTCCAAGCGGGTGGATAAATGTACATGCTTCCAGCTAAGGGAGTCTCTCTGAGGCTTGTTATAGACTTTCTCTAGTAAAGACAAAGCAGTCCAGAGGCTCCAGTGGTGCATGCATGCCAGGCCATAGATACTCCTGATGGAATCGCTTTTTATGATGCTAGGATGCAGTTACAGCTCCCTTAAAGGCACAGACAGTACTCTTGTATAAAAAATAGCATTTACAACTGGCGATGCCTTTTCGGAGGTGCAATAAAATGTCCCTTTCCCCTTTGGAGAAATAAAGTTTCTGCTAGAGTAGCTTTGATTAATACAGCGGGGCGGGGCAGGGGTCTTTAGCATGGCTGCTTTGATTGATACAGCGGGGCGGGGCAGGGGTCTTTAGCATGGCTGCTTTGATTGATACAGCGGGGCGGGGCAGGGGTCTTTAGCATGGCTGCTTTGATTAATACAGCGGGGCAGGGCAGGGGTCTTTAGCATGGCTGCTTTGATTAATACAGCAGTGCAGGGCGGGGGTCTTTAGCATGGCTGCTTTGATTAATACAGCGGGGCGGGGCAGGGGTCTTTAGCATGGCTGCTTTGATTGATACAGCGGGGCAGGGCAGGGGTCTTTAGCATGGCTGCTTTGATTAATACAGCGGGGCGGGGCAGGGGTCTTTAGCATGGCTGCTTTGATTGATACAGCGGGGCGGGGCAGGGGTCTTTAGCATGGCTGCTTTGATTAATACAGCAGTGCAGGGCGGGGGTCTTTAGCATGGCTGCTTTGCTTTAACAAGTGCAGCGGGATCGTTAACATGCACAAGCCAGATGAGCTCTCATTTTATGGTCTAATTAAAAAAATATAAACAAATCTCGGAAGACCAATATACTTGGTTAGGGCGTGATGGTCAGAGACATCTTAGCACACAGGTGTGCATTGAACTGTAAAGCACAAATAAGTCACTTCTGCAAGACATGTAGCTCTCTTAACCAATTTCTGCTTCAGCAGCCCTATCTGTCATATCGTGCTGTATACCGTGGATGAATCCTCTCACAGCCCAAGGCCCCGAGGCAAGGCTGCTGTTACACCGCTAGAGCTGTGAATGTAGACAAAACCAAGTTGGTGCAATGTAGGTGTTGCACATCACTTCCACCGCAGCAGAGAGGGGAGTGTAAAGGTGCAGGTATCTGCCTGGAGCAGAAGATTGAAATGCACTCCAAAGACAAAGACAAAAACAGATTTTCTCAGAGATGCATGCTCCCGCCTCCAGCCAGGGTGAGCAGGCACAGGAGATTTTCTTTTTGTATTTTTTTTTAATTATTATTAAAAAAAACTCTGAACGAGTTTGTTCTATAAACACAAAGTGATGTTTGCAGTCAGCGAATGCCCTGTTTAATAATAAACCTCAGAGTGAGTGGAAAAACCATAAGGATGATGTAACCTGCTAGAGAGGGCTACCAACAGATGGACTGCACAGTGCTCCTTGTGTGAGTCTGTGTGTGTGAGTCTGTTTGAACACTCCTGACTCAGTGAGCACTGGCTGCTGCACTGCCCCTTCCCGTCTCAGAATGATGGCTGTGCTTTGGAATATTCCACAAGAGCACAACAAGCCACTCTTCTGGTTTTTTACTAAGTGGTAATTTCCCATTTCTGACCTGCGGGAAAGCACGTGTCATCTGGGTTATGAAACCGATCCATGTAAAGTACACAGACCGCTATGCGACGGCATCCATCCCTATTCTAGCTCTAGTGTGTCACCTGCAGTGTGTTTGAACAGCATCACAACTCAATAAGCATTGTCTTCCTAAAAAGGATTTTTTTTTTTATGGGTCCATAGCCCTATGACTTAATAATAAATAGCCTAGAGATGTGCTGTTCTGGAGTTCAACATCATGTCCTTGCACTTAGCTTTGCTTTACATTGGTTTCTCATTACATCAACATCAGTCTTAGGATTAATCCAACAAGCGACCCTGTGGAGTCAGAACAGTTGATCATGCTTTCAGCTTCTCCTTGCTCTACAAACCGTCCTTTCTTGTCCTTGTGTGACCTTCTCAGACCCTGTCTCTGAATAATCGTATTAGAAATGTGCACGCACATGAAAAGGCACGAATAGTGCTTTGATTGTTGTACATTTGTATTAACCTTTAGGAGCCATTCCACCAGGGGGCCACGCAGAACCCATACAGTCCTGGTCCAGTTCCCACGTGTGCATGGGATTCATTAACAGAGGCCGCACACTGCACACTGGACCTGGTTACTGCCAACAATAAAACTGCTAAAGCAAGAGTGTCTTACAAATATTTTGGAAGTCTTGACACATGCAGTAAGGAGCTATTGTCAAAGCCTTCTGCTTCAAAGTACTTGATTTAACCATTTTTACATAAAGAAGAGAACCTGTTCCCAAATAAAAATGAATAACAAAAAAAAGATTACTATAAAGACCCTAAAATAAATCTCTCTGTTGTTGCATATTTCAAGTTTTGCAAACGCTGTTGTTTACTTACATATAGAATCCACATGAAGTGCATTGTAACTATGCATAATAACATTATAATGATGTGCAGGTACACATGTATTTAACAGTGGAAATACACAGTAATTACACTTAATGCAGAGTGTTATCTTTCAACTATCGAAAAACATGTGCCAATGACAATTTGGAGTAAAGAGCTTTGAAAATCCAGCACGTAGTCTTCAATTGAGACATAACTGGACATTTTATACCTGACAAAGAAGTTCCTTTAGTTTTGACTCATAATCACATGACTGATTCTTACAATTATGAATTAAAATAGCACCCAGGCTTCAGTGAAACAGGAGGGGTGGCTGAATGAAAGAGGCTGTCAGCTGATCTGGAGCCACTGTCTGGAATGTTCTGAGAGACATACATACACTGGCAAGAGGTTAATCCAGGGGATTAGGGAGGGGTTAAAAGTCAATTCTCAAAGCAGCTGGATGCCAGCACAGTTTAACCCTTTCAGTGAAACCCAGGATGAAGGAATAGGACTGACTGCGTGAAAAAGGATTTTCATAATGCACAAAGCTCTAAGACAACCCAATGCACAGCAGACGCTTGCTGCAAACCTAGCCCTGTGCTCTCTCCAAGTCCAGCTTAATCACTGCTCAAAAGAGCTAGCTTGCACAAGCAAGGGGTCAGTCTTTGTTGAAGTGGCCAGGACTTCAAAAGGTTTAAATGAGCTTCATGTAGCTGGCAGGTAATGGGTTTGCACCAGCGAGTCCAGACCGAACTCCAAAGCTATTAGGATGTTTGCACCTTTGTGAAATAAAAACGATTTTATTCGAGAATGCATTGTACTGTATGTGTGAGTTAGGAACACTTCCTGGTCAAGTTAGAGTTTAACATCCTTGCAGCACGTTGTATGTTGTATGTTCCCTTGACCTGAGACCTGCACAGATCAAGGGAAGAATCACCAGCACCAGTAGTCAGTCCTGAGGCTCCATTCATCACGAAGGAGTTAGAGACGTTCCGGGGGGTTAACAATTGCGGCTCAGCCGGCCCCAGATATCACGATGCTGTCGCTTAGCCTCCTGACCTGCTGTGATGAGCCATGCATCAGAGGAAAGATCAGGCTGCTTTACTGGGCGAGATTGAAAAGCATCTCCCATCAAGGGAAGCCGATGAGCTTCCTCCACCTCCTGGATCACATCCCAATTGGACACCAAGGCTTCATGAAGGTCAGAAGAAGCAGATGTCCTCTAGATTCCAGTGTTTTATCACAGCGTTTAGACACCTCTGGCTGTGCTCTCTGCTGATTCAGCGAAGTGAAAGCGCAAGGATTGGGAAACAGAGACACACGGAGAGCCCCCAGTCCCTCGGTTCTGCTGAGTGGTTCTTCTTCCACCTCTGTGCTGGATAAGGTTAATGGAGAAGCAGTGAAGTCAGTGGGAGACGGGGCTGTGTTATGAAGTGCTTGGGGTTTTTATTTTTTGATTAATCTGTCTGTAGCCAGTATGTATATTCGAGTATCTATCTATCTACATCGAACGGCTTTTGATTCATCTCTCACTCGCTAGTGTATGTTCTGTAAGTGTTTTTCAAATATTGGGTTTTCTGTTGATCAACTACCTTTTTTTTTATCTAGAAGAGATGCTCAGTTGAACTGTTTCTTAAGAGTGTAAAAATGTACAAAATCAATGCTTGAACTATGTTTTCCCTACTGTACAATATATGACCCAATATAAACATTAAAGAAATATATTTTTAAAAAAAATTCTGTATAGTTATAAATGGACATTTGAAGACCCAGATAAAAACATCCTTTTGAATGCCAACCCCTTTTCAATGGCAGAAACCTTAAACATGAACATGTATTTCCAAAGCCATAGCATTCTTGCTAAGCACAGTAAAACAAAATGCTACGGAACAGGACTGTTTCGTGCTGAGTGAGTGTAAGAACCTCCCCCTGCTCCAGGAGGGATGGGGCCCAGGCGTTATTAACAGTTCATATATCAGTTAACAGCCAGCTGCACACTTGACGTTTATAGCTTGATAATGGACTGGCATCAACCAATGCTATACATAATGATGTTATTTTTCATACAACTGAGGGCATCACAATCAATGATTATCAGAACGATTATGCTATATTTCATATAGAACAGACGCACTAAATATTTAATGCACTACCTCCTAATATTAAAGTATATATTAGAATTGAATAATTAATCACTGAATTTTGCTTCAGTTCTTGTGTTTCTCCCATGGGATCTGCTCTTGTAGCTTTACAAGAGAGTGTCGTTTTCAGGATTGCTTTTTTCCTTTGCTGTCTGTCAGGTATACATTGGCATCAGCCTAGTATGTCTAGGTGTAACGTTATAGGAAAAGCAGTGTGTTCATTGCTTACGGTCTGGGCTGGTAAGCACAAGGTTGCAGCCAGTCTTTGCCTGTGCTTTGGGTAGCCTAGTCCTATAGATCCCCATGTCTGCATTCTCCTGGTACCACTTGATTACTCCAGAAGGCCAAGCAAATGGCATAGTATATTTAATCAGTCACTCAACAATGTTGCACTTGTACTCTGATGGCTAAATTGCGCCATGCTAGAATTGTAGTGTGAGGAGCATTACCCTGACTTCAGGCATCTTCTATGGCCTCCACATGTCAGTCCAACTGAGCATGTCTGGGATGAACTTGAAGTGAGGATTCATCATTTGAAATCCACTGCCTACTTACTCTGCAAGAATGTGTGAGGTATTGAAGAGATCAACATCCCTCGAAACGCCTTCCAGAAAGTGGCTGTGACAGGGAAACCGTGGAGTGCATGCCACAGCAAGCATCAAGGCTGTGTTCAGGGAAAGCGTGGAGTCCATGCCACGGCAAGCATCAAGGCTGTGATCAAAGCGGTGGCCCAACACGGTATTAGGTACAGGTCAGGCTAAAATGGCCAAGTAATGTAATTTGTGTGTGTGTGTGTGTGTGTGTGTGTGTGTGTATATATACTGTATGTATTGCTCTGAGAAAGATCAATGATAAACTCTCCTATTCCAAGTCAGAATTGCTAATTTTAATTCCTTTTAACTTCAGTCCTCTCAGGTTATCCTTTGGCACATAATGATATCTGCCCTTCAAATCTACTGCCTTCCAAAGGAACTACAATCACAATGTTGCATCAATACATGGCTATTGATTGACTGAGCGATTACCTAATGAAATGAGGTGGCTGTACAGCAGCCTGACTGCATGCTGGGAGACTGGCTGTACCCTGACTGTACCGTGTGTGTTGCATCTACCTGGCATGCACAAGACCCTAGTTTGCATATACCCTGAGACGTGGCCGCACGTTCTGAGGGGAAGGGTTGTCTATTGTGATCTCCAGTGCCTTTGCATGGTGTGGACCTGACTATGACACCCTCCTCCTGCTGCTGCCAACAAGAAATATAGGCTTTGCAGTGAACTGGGCACTGCTCCAGAAATTGACGTGCTGCATGTGAATAGAGATGGCACTGGCAGTTCTGCTGGGGGGTACAAGCAGTTTCAGCAGTGTAAATATTCACTGCAGGTTCACCAGAGCTGGGGGCACTGCTGTGGGGTCTGGACTGGGGAATGCTCCTCTTGTTTGAGCCAATGTGCTGTGAAATCACAGGCCACTGCGCATCCCTTTACAATTGTCAGGATTTCAAATGCAATTACAGAAGAATGAGGGATTTATTTTCGGATTCCAATGAAGTAATCACCAGAATTAAAACTACAAGGCACTTTCACCAGCCAATCCCTGGATGCATCCAGGGCACGCCACCCTGAGCTCCCAGCCGCTGTCAATGGAACAACCGGTAACCAGACCAGAATAACACATTAATTTAAAAACTATCCACAAAGGAGACACCCAAAACTTTCCATGCTACTGTACAGTATGTGTCACAGCCTGGTGTAAAGGTCATCCCTGGCTCCTGCTGAAAAGCAATGGAAAAGTGAACCAGCTGGCAGTGCTTTCATAGACCTCTCTCGTGGAATCCGTTACAAGCACTGGGTGCTATTCAAGACGAAAGACCGTTTTCTCTTTTAATTAACTCTGGTTTACCCCCATACCCCCACCCCTAAAAACAAACCTGCACAGACTTGACAGAGATAGACCAGCTGTTCAGAATCTGTCATCATATTGCAGTTTGATCTGGTTGATCAATACAGAAGTACCTGGCTAAGAGTCCAGAATTCATGCGTGTTACTTTCATTCAAAAATACACACACACTAAAAAACAATAGCAGTAGCAGCAATACAAATACACCTTACATAGCAGAATCATAATATGTAACACATGTTATCTTATACTGCCACCTACTGGCAGCTTTCTGTCATTGATTTGATTACACACAATTTAGAATGGAGAATCAGGTTTCCTTGAAATCTGCAGTGGTTTATTAAGAGGAAATGGTGTTTGAAAGCTGATTTTAACACTTCAGCTAAATTCCATTGGTAAAAGTCAAAAATAGAAATCTCGAAACCCACAGTTGCAATTGGTCTATCTGTTGTGATAGTGTTGTCAGATAAAATCACTGAACAGCTCCCTCTAGTGTAACACGATATTAGCAGCGCGTTCTTCTGGGTGTTCAGCAGAATGTCAGTCGCACCAAACAGGTCAACTCCGACCGACCCTTTATTAGAATTGGACAAATGTTGCACTCATCATAACCATGTCATAAAGGCCACACACCCCTATACACCTACATGCACACTCATTCAGGATCCCAAACAACATGCATGGAATCATTAGAACAGATTGCCAAACTCTAATGTCCTGTAGCTGACAATTCAGCTTTTCACCTGCAAGCAGTCACTAACACTTTTATTGCAATTACTCTACAGAATACAAAACATTCTGTTGCATTATAGCATTACGGTGACAAAAAATGAAAGAAAACAGGTCAAATGGGAAATGAACCTAACCTGCTGATTCAAAACAGATTTAAACAAAGACAACCCAGGCACAGCTCATAGATCTAGTCACTGGTCACTGGCAGCTGTGTTTTCTTTTGGGGTGTTTTGGTGGATCCTGTATCATAAAACCATGTAACTGTGGCTGTTTAGATACCCCACTATTATACACATTTTCTGATCAATCCAACAACATGGCCAGTCCCTTTAAAAACAGTGAATTTGCACTGTAATTTTGCAGCTTTCCCCCCCCCCATGCTTTTACCATAATCTACCACAGGTATGCTTTACCATACATGCAGTACCTCTGGGCTTTGCAACGC